>VXCB01000057.1:0-219371 GCA_009613015.1 Mollisiaceae sp. DMI_Dod_QoI
ACTGGGATCGAATAATCAAGGCAAAAAGGAGTTTTGCTAGTTTCTCCTTGTATATACACAGTACCGTGGCCTTCGGGCTCGTGCTACATAGTTTTGAACTAATACAGCACGTTAAAAGGAAAAAAAAGAAAAAAAAAAACGCATTCATAAACAGATTCCGCATCACCTTCACCTGTCCACCGAATATCAAACTAAACCGATCTGTCCCTTCCATTCAATTAGATCTTACACTACACCAAATCAAACCAAATCAAAACAAATCAGATTCCTCCATCCATCCATCCATCCATCCATTTCACACCGCATCAAACGGGGATCGTGAAGCAGCTTCAAATTCTAACCTGCCTGCATTGTATTGGATCGAAGCAAAATAGAGGCCCCTTTTCTTTCTTTCTTTCTTTCTTTCTTTCTTTCTTTCTTTCTTTCTTTCTTATTTATTTGATGGCTGCATATTAGCACATGCGTTTATTTGTGTTTGTGTTTCTGTTTCTGTGATTGTGATTGTGATTGTACCGGTCCGGTCGGGTTGCTTGCTGTGGATGGGTGGATGAATGAATGGTGGAGGTGGAGGTGGAAAGGGAGGGGGAGGGGGAAGGGGAAAGGTGCATGGGGTAGGTAAGGCTGAGGAAGGAGTGCAGGGTTGGGGATTGAGGGGTTGAGGGTTGAGGATGAGAATGAGAATAGATAATAGAATGAAAATGAAGCCAGTTCAGACTCTGTGAAAGGGCACGGCACCTGGAAAGACTGATGAAGATATTTGCAAAGATAGAATGAGTACAATTATCAGTATTACAATTGAGAAGATTGGTGCAGTTCTGCACGCAAGGCTAAGCCTCGGGAATTGAGAGAATGCGGAGATGGATTCCGATGCAACGATCCAAACGCAGTCAGAGAATTCACATTCACGATCAGATCAAGACAACAAGTTCATTAACATACGAAATATATTTGATGTTGGTATCATCTATCCATCCCTGACACCAATTTTCCCCACACAAAAATCTAATTAATTACACTTAAACCACAACACTCTCATTCTCTCTTTCCACATACATCCACAGTTTACAACACGACTCCGTCAACCACCCAACCAACCTGAGCCATGCACAACCCAATGCAGATCTCCCACTCATCCATTGAAGGGGTAATGAGAGACGCACACCAAGGAGACTAACAAGACAAGTAGTGTAATTTTTGAAATTTTTCTTTTCGAAATTATGGACGAGGCATTTCATGTCGCAAATGCATGCAGGTAGTGTGATAGTATCCAACGCCGAGTGCTCTGTTTCCGTAGCTTTCCCCTTAAACAACTCATCATCATCACAAGGGTATATATGTGTAAAGACATAGGCGAAAACATTTAGTCATCCTCCTCAGCCTCGGTGGCTTTGGTGGTGAGGTGCCATCTGTTGCCTCCGTGCTCATCTACCTCATGGGCCAGAGCGACCTTAGACAGATGAGAGAGGATGTTCTCCATTTGGGTATCGGCACGAGAACGCTTAGCACGTCCAAGGTTATCGAGCCAGGAGATTCTGTTCAGGAGGAAGTAGACGATGGCGATGACGATAGTAACACCGATGGAATAACCCCAAACAATGACAACAGTGACGATGGAAGTTGAAGTTCCCTGGAGGAGGACGTTGTGGGTAGCTGGGTCAGATGCATCGTGCTCCTTGGAGGCCAACCAGCCGAAGACACAGAAGAGGGTGGAGATAACATCCACACCGAAGATGGCGCCGACTAGTTGCCAAGATGGCCAAGTGTTACCACCACGGGTGACGAAGATGAGCCAGTTCTCAGTGAGGGACACTTCCAAGAAGAGTATACCTTGGATGTTACCGAAGTTCTCCACGAGACCACCGTTGGGGATGAAGAGAGCACCACGAATGATCCAGGTACCCAAGGCAAGGAGAGTACCAAGGATAACAGAGATGATCCAGATCTTGGGCAATTGCCACTCGACGGGACGTTGCTCGAAATGGGCGTTATCATAAGCGACAGCGATTGTAGCAAGATCAGCAAACAAGGCCAAGAAGACGATGAGATCGACACCGATGGTCTCGTTGATGATGATCATAGAGGTAACCAAGTAGATCTCCAAGTGCAAGCAAAGAGCGATACGGTATTGGATATATGCCTTCATACGTTGGAAAATTTGACGGGCTATCTTGATGGCAGAGACGATGGTGGATAGACCAGGAGCAAGGAAGACGATATCGGCAGCGGCTTGAGCAGCTTCAGTGGCACCCTCGACAGCGATACCACAGTCAGACTTCTTCAAGGAAGGAGCATCGTTAACACCGTCACCAGTCATGGCAGTCAAGTGACCACGCTGTTGCAACATCTCGACGACTTGGTACTTGTGCTCGGGGAAAACTTCAGCGAAACCATCGGCACGCTCGACGAGATCGTGCTGAGTAGTACCAGAGAGACCACCGTGGATGAGACGCTCGGAGTTGTAGACCTTGGTACCGAGAGCAAGCATCTTGCAAGTTTCCTTGGCAATAGCGATAGCGTCACCAGTAAGCATCTTAACAGAGAGACCGAGAACTTGAGCTTCAGCGATGGTGGATGCAGTGTCGTCACGTGGAGGATCGAACATAGGCAGCATTCCGAGCAATTGCCAGTCGCCGTCGCCCTTCTTGCAGGCAACACCGAGAGAACGGAAACCACGTCGAGCGAACTCGGTGGTCTTGGCCTTGTACATATCGGAGACTTCCTTGCTGCAGTTGGACAGGTTGAGGATGGCCTTGGGAGCACCCTTGGCACAGATGTACTTGACGCCCTCATGAGTGTTGGTGACCTCGGCAGTGATACGCTTGGAGACAGGGTCGAAGGGAGTGAATTTATCGGTCTTCCATCCGGTCGCGAGGATTTCCTTGGCCCTTGGGTATCTCTTGAGAGTGAGAATGGTGACTTTGTCGATAGGATCGAGAGACTTGACGTTGTGGGAGGAGGCGAGAGCAGCCACAGCCATCATCCAGTTGACATCGACGCCCTCAGCCACGAAAGGCTCACGGATCGAAAGTTGATTGGCGGTGAGCGTACCGGTCTTGTCGGAGCAAAGAACATCGACACCCTGTTTCGCATGGTTAGCGCACGTTCGAACAGTAAGGCTGGTGCATGTTCGCAGTCGTGGGGGAGGGGAAGGGGGAGGGGGAGGGGTCGTGAACAAGGGCCGCCCAGACGATCCGATATCCACTTCATGCATTGGATGCACGTAAGCAGCCCCATAGCTTGACCGTCAAATTTTTGACGACAGCGATTTGCAGTAATCGATTACAGCATATGAGGAGCTTTGGATTTCGGCCCTCACTTGGGAGTGCGCGGGCAATGCAGCGATTGGATTCATCGCACGGATAAGGATCCCGTGGTGGTGATGTGATTTGTCCATGATGCAAGCTTCAGCAGTGGACGGGACCGGTCGCACGCTATCTGCCGGACACCACAACCACCACCACCACAAAAGCAAATCCAAAGAGGGGGAGAATGCGGGATTGCGCTGGGAAATGGTGGAATGATGGATTGGAATGGAATGCAATGGCAGGGATTACTTACGGCGAGCGATTCAATGGCAGTGAGCTTCTGCACGATAGCCTTCTCCTTGGCGAGATAAGCAGCTCCGACAGCCAACGTGGTCGTGGTGACGACTGGCAGACCAACGGGGACACCAACAATCAAGAGGATAAGGGCGTAGTGGAGCAAGTTGAGAGAGCTGTTCTCAGGCGTAGCAAGGTGCAAGTGGTGGAAGAAACCACCGATCCAGGCAGCGAGAATCCAGAAGACGACCAAGACCAAGAGAGACGTGCCGATGGAGTTCATGATCGCCTTGAAGTGACCTTGATCCTTAGCTCCAGTGACGAGAGAGGCAGTGCGACCGACGAAAGACATCTTGGCGGAGTGAGTGACGAGAGCATATGCCTTTCCACGCTTGCAGCCAGTCGTGTAGTAGACGGCGTCAGCGACGTACTTGTCAACAGCGAGAGACTCTCCAGTCATGGCAGATTGATCAATGGCGAGAATAGCGTAGCCAGAGCCGTGCTTCTCACCTCCGACCTCATCCTCGTCCTTCTCGTTGGCAGATTCGCCAGCTTGAGCTTCGAGTTCGCGGAGATATTCTTGGTAACCGTTGGGGTTGTCGTAGGCAGAGATAATGCGAGAATCGGCAGGGACAACTTGACCATCCTCGATAATGATCTGAAAATAATTAATTTTTGACCAATTGACGTGAATGAGATGTCAAAACTTACGATATCACCAGGAACCAGCTCACGAGCCTTGATTTCCTGTTCTTGACCGTCACGAACAACCGTGGATCGCATGGCAATGTCGCCCTTGAGGGAAGCGACGACATCCGCGGCCTGTTTCTCTTGGTACCAACCGACGACAGCGTTGAGCATTAGAATACCGATGATGACACCGAAATCAATCCAGTCACGCAGACCAGCAGCGAGCAGGACAGCAAGTTCCATAACTGGCGGGGAAAATGTCAATTGAGCTCAATTGACGCGATGACCGCGATTTCACGGCATTGGAGGTGGAGGTGAGCACTTACCATACAGAATAGGGCCAGTGAAGTACGACAAGAACTTGAGGAACATGTTCTCCTTTTCGGTGGACAGCTCGTTCCAGCCGGTCTTCTTTCGTCGGAGCTCGACATCGTGGGTGCTCAAACCTTGCTTCCAGTCGGTGTTCAACCACTCTTCGGGCGCGTCGAAGGAGACGCCGCCTGCCTGGTCCTTTGGCTTCCCAAACTGCCACCATTTCTTCTTAGGAGCATCATCGTAAATGGAGCCAGCGACGGACGCCCGTCGTCCGTCACGGTAATTCGAAATATACTTGACGAGATTGCCATACTCGCCGAGGTCAGCGTCGTCGTTAGCGAGAAGATCGCGTGGTGCAGTTTCCTTGTCGACGTCGCCGTTCTCGATATCACCGTTGGGAGGTGCCATTGCGTCTCTTGGTCACGAAGAGGAGGGGGAGGATTAATGGACGACCAGCAGCTGCACCAATGTCACCTGAGGATGGGAAGTGGAAAGAGAGAAGTAGAGGGAAGGATTGAGAGCTCTCTTTATGGGGGGGAATGGTGCTAATATATCTCATTTCGGGGCGATCACTACAGCTAGCTCGCGACATCGGTTTGGACGGGCACCGCGGGCGTCGAGTGCCATGAGCCATGTGCAGCCATGCAGCTCTGCCAGTGCAGCAGCAGGCAGCACGAGTGCCAGTGCCAGTGCCAGTCCAGTCCACGGCGTCATCTCTCTCGCTCGGACTTGACGGCAGTCTCAGTGGCTTTGGACTTGGATCGACTTGGACAGACCTGGCCTGCCTGGCCTGCCTGGGATGGGGCGGCGACCGTGGGATTGTGGGATTGTGGGATTGAGGGATTTCCAGGCCAGCCAGAACGAGAACCGAGTTTACCCTTCCAGGGCTGCATTCGGGGAGCCGTGGCAAGCAGCGAGCGTGCACCGTCTCCAAATCAAAACAATCATCAGAATTTTGGCGCGTGGGTTGGGGCACGCCGTAACGCCCAAGTGGCAGAACGCCCATGCTACGGTCGACTGCAGCGCGAACTGCACCGCGGGAGCTCTGGGCAGCACTGCACACTGGACAGGCATCATAGCTGATTAGCTGTGGAGGTGGAGGAGGGGATTCGAGGGAGAGCTCCAAGCTCGCAACATCATGGGCCATGGCCGCAACACCACAGCTTCAGGCGGCGTCCCTCTGTCCCCCTCGCTCTCGCCGTCCTAGCAACGGAACTGAAGTTACTGAACAAACTCTGCTCTGGCGTCGCTCGATACCCATTCCCTGCTAGCGCCAAAACATTTACTGGGGGCCTGGGGCCGACCTAGGCTAGCAGCTCAAGCGGCGAATTGCCAGGATGCTTGGAGACGTGAGATGACGGTGAGACGGGGGCCACAGCTCGGACAAAGTGACGACGCACCGACCGCCGAGCCATTGACCAATGGGCACCGCTGGAAACTATTGCAGAACTGTTCTAGTCAATTGCCGCATCCACCATAGTGCCGCCGTAAGCGTTGCGCGACGAGCTGCGACTGGCTGTGATTGGCTGGCTGAGCAGTGCGGTTGGTGTTCTGCAGCGCGGGTGGAGACGGTGGATAAACCAAAAATTGCGCTGGATATCTGACTTGGTTCAAGTTGGTTGACTTAGTTAGCAGTCTTAGCTAACGGAACAGGCAGCTTGCCATTGGCCGGGACCGCTGGAAACGCTTGGAGGCGGGTCGACGCACGAGAGCCACGGCCCTAGCCCGGGACCAGCAAGGCCTCGGTCGCGCTCGGCGTCCAGCCTGGCCGAGAGCTGATAGGCCCTCGTTGATAGGCCCTCGTCGGTTCTGGCGGCACTATCTGGGCCAAGCCGTCCCAGACTCCCAGCAGCACTGCGAAACACCTCATTCGGCCTAGCTCGAAACATATTTCGACAATATCCTCCTAAATTCGAATGCCCAAGACGTTAAGAACAGCGTCCGTGGTCAGGTAATGGCATCGGGAGCAGGATGGCACTCCCCGACGATCGTCCACTCAGCGTCGCTCATTTCTCTCTTTGGGGCAGCCACTCTCCGCGTCCAATGCTGCTTTCATTTCGAGCCCTCCAAGGCGTGGTGAAATTGTTTCTTCTCGAGTCAGCTAGACGCAGCTCCAGGACTCCACTGCCTATCGAAGGGCCCCCAATATGCCCACTTTAATCGCAGATGACACCCGGCGACAAAGCTTAGCATGCCGATTGACGTTTGAGCTAAGGCTATTGCAGGCCTCGGATGGCGCTGCCAGCAGCCTCATCTTCGCAGCACGGAGAAATTGTGCCGGCTAGTGGACTCCACCCTCTGAAATTTCGTATTATTGCTTATCTCGTTTTTCTGGGCAGCACTGGGATTACCGCGACAAGTAACAAGTCCTCGCTGCCCTGTGAGCAGCAATCACTGCCGTTTTGTTCGCTTAAGCTCTTCCCTGACCCTGCCACTAACCCAGACTGGCGTGCCTTGGCTACCCCCGGTCTCTCCGACTTCCATGCGGCATTACGTGGGGCCATCGAAAAGCGCACTGGCAGTCAGTTAAGATTTTTTTTTCTATGCGGCATTTTTGCAGCCCCCATCACGTGCCTCTAGCCTCCATTGAGAATTGAGCAAGTGCAGACCCTGCCGGTTGCAGCTCTGCAACAGAACAGAAGGATCTCCTCCTTCTCCTTCTCCTGGGCGCCGGATCTGGATCTGGGGCCTTTTGGGGGTATTGTTTCAACAGGACTGGGTCCCGGGAATAATAAACACTTGGCAGGCACAGGCCCCCCGGAAGACCCTTCTCGAAAACCGCCAATCTCTCGAACCAAACTACCAGTCACAGGTGGCGACCAACTGCGAACAACAGCCAGCAAGCAAGCAACCGGACAGGAGAGCGGAAAGCTATCTCAGATGTCTGTCTGTCTGTCTGTCTGATCTCAGCGGCTGCAATCCCGCGCCGGTGCCTGCCATGTCACATCACATCACATCACAGAATCTTATTTTTTTCTTCTTCTTTCTTTTCACTCAGGCAGGAGGAGCAGGCATCAAGCGAGACACCCCAACCCCGAAAAAGTAGAAAGATAACAAACAACAAAGCAACAAAAACACCCCAAACCCCCAGAGCGATAAAACGCCTCCTGGGACCTGGAGATGTCAAGAACGCCTTGGCGGAGCGCCATGTTTCACTTTCCCACTTCCCTCCACGATCTGGACGTTGTAGAAGTAGATTTCAGGATGCAGATGCGGATTGTGGAACAGAACATTTGATAAGGGAAGGAGGGAAGGAAAGTAATGTTTGATGTGTGTTCCTGATTGATTGATTGATGGCTCAAAGTTTAATTAATTGCGGCGCTTTGGTGGAAAGTGAAGTTTTGCATCTAATCGCGTTTTTTCTATTCTTCATGACATGATATCTATCATGTCATATCATATCAACGTGTTCGTGTGAACTTCGAATCCTCCATAGGTATGTACAGAGGTCTAGAGGTACAGTGTAGTTGCAGTTGTAGTACTTGGAGGGAAGTGTATAAGCAGCGAGCGGCATTTACGAATTAGGCATGACGACGCGTGACGAGTTAGGGCTACAGTTCGTGGTGATGATGCGGGAGGCGGGATGTGGTGGGATGGATGGAATCTTTCGGGTACGGAAGGATAGGGTAGGGTATGGGAGGGAAATGTCGGAAGGGTAGAATAGGAATGGAAGGAAAAGGGAAGAAGGATGTCGCGTACAGTATTATTCGCGCATCGGTTTCTGGATGGATGGATGGACGGAGACGGCATTTCGTGCCTGGTATGGCGAACTTTGCCATCGTAGGGCTGGCTGGCTGCTGGTTGTTGTTCCGAAGTTGTGAGGTGTGGAGGTAAGATGACGAGTGAGGCAGAGGAGAGGCGAAAATAAAAGAAAAGACGAGAAGGGACCCTTGAATAGGTACTGTAGAATAGAATAGATGCCGAATTGATCCCGCGATATCAATTTGTGTCTCGTATCGTAGTACGGTTTACGATGTAGGATGGGAGGAAGGAATTGAATTGAGAATTGAGTGAGGCTTTTAAAATTCTTCACTTCTTGCACTCGGCGGCTTCGCTTCCCGGCACTTAAGGTTACGAGGTTTGGTTACTGCCAAGCGAATGAATGAATACAGTTGTGCCTCTTCTGGTGCATGTAGGTGCCTCAAAAGGAAGTATGTATGTATAAATGTATGTGTGTGCGCCCTTATGTAAGTATGTACATATTATGTATAGATGACACTCTGTAGGTACTGTATACCATACCATCTCTTCCTCACCGCTCAACCTCAACCTCAAATTCAACCTCAAATTCAAAAACTCACAAGTATCCGTGCCGTTGGAATGGAATAAAATGGGATGGGATCCGAAAATCGTTATTGATCTCGTGATCCTCTTGCAGACGTGCAGCTGTGCAGCTACCTGGGTACAGTACAGTACCTATGCAGTGGTGTGGATATGCAGTGCAGCGAGCGGTCTGGGGCAAGCAAGGACAATCAATCAATCTATCCGGATAGCGAGGAAGGAGCCGGAGAATTTAAAAGGCTCATTCGTTTATGTATGGAGCAAGGTCTTGAACTGAGGGTTTTATTTTCTGCTATTTTGGATTTTCGAGGTGGTGTACTGTACGACGGTAAGATCTTACCTACTTCGTACGGTATCGTATCTATGTAGGGGCTACGGACGTATCGTAGCTATCTAAGGTTATTACGATGACGACATTGTTACGAGAACCGGAAGTAGATTTAGATATGGAAGATAGAAACGGGATAGAGGGAGAGGAGAGGCAGATGTCGGTGTATGTCGGGATGAACGGCATTCTCGGGAATGAATGAATGGGATGGGTATTCAGAAATCAGAGTCCAAAAAAAATGGAGAGCTTCGGGATGCCGGTATTCTGCTTGCTGCTTCTGAAATCTAGGATCGTTAGAGGCAGATCCCAAGATCCGGGACAGCCGTGAGCTCCGAAACTGGAAGTTTAACTCGCGAACGAGAAAATTGAACGACGCTGAAAAAGTGCAACGTTGGAAAGAGGCCAGAATAGGAAGGCAGAATGCCGAATGAGCGGTTTGCAAAACGCTTGAAATGTTTTTCTTGAGACATTTGTTTGGTTTTGGTCTTGTGTTTTGGTTTGGCGATAAGCGAGAGGAAGGTATTTTATTTACTGGGGCTGGAGCTGGGGTAGAATGGAAAAAAGGCGCATTTTCGCAGATGTGGGTGAGGCGTTTATGCTCAAGCCTCAAGGACGCTGCAGGAAAGAAGAGTTTTCCTTCCATCAGCCACAGATCCGATCGGATGTCGGTGTGCCACAAAATGTTGAATTCGTACTGGAGTCGTAAACATGCCTCGTAACATACAAGAAAAGTCGCGCCGAGGAGCCTCAGAAGATTAGTTTTGGTATCGGCAGTCACCATGAATAATATCTCAGGTAATGGGTTTGGGCGGGGCGGGAAGACGCGGACGCGGACGCGGGATGTGACGGGGGTCTGGTACGGTCGCCGTGTATAACCTTACCTTTCGTGTTATATCATAAATCACCTATCATATTATTACTGTTGTCGAGATTGGATGCAGATATACCGATACGGTTGCTGCAGATTCTGGGTATGCTGGTATTGGTGTGGGTACGGGAGTGGAGAGGGAGATAAGCGAAGCACAACAAGATTACTGTACGAAGCCACAGGCCGGATATCCCGATCAAGAAGATGGGCCAAGATTGGATCGAGAGCCAGTGAATTGAGGCACGAGAGATGAAGACAGGTGAACCATGATTACGAAACCGGGCTTGCAGATTGCAGAAATTGAGAGACGGACTCAACGGCAGACTGGGCATATTAGCAAAAGTGGAATTTTACTCGAAGCCTTGTTTTACTTCTTTTCTTTTTCCGGGAGAGTGCAGCTAGTCCTGTGGCATTTCGGTTCTGCTTTTGCTTTTAAGCTTGGCGGTCTTGAGATGAGGTATATAGGAGATCCGAGGCCCTTACTTTCGAATCCCAACTTTTATCAAATTTTGATGCTGCTCTGGATTGGATGAGACTGGAATTGGATTGATTGGAATGGAATGGAATCCGGATGCAGGTTCCGGTGCTCGATTGAGGGTACGGGCCGCTGGATGGAATGGTCTGGAGCTGGTGCTGAGGCTGTTGCTTTGGGTATTCATCTCCTCTTTGATTGAGCTGAAGGCGATCGTGACCTTCATTTCAGCAATATTAAGCTTTCATGCGTGTTCAGTTCTCCTTTCTTTGCTTCATCACATTGCATCGCATCGCATCGCATCGCATCCTCAGTTTGTGGAAGCCGTGACGATGGCAAATATCTTCATCGCAACTTTCTCGCGTTCTGATTCCTGTTTCATCTCTGACAAGGAAGGCAAGGGCCGAAAACGCAACTCCCACTTTTCTTGTACCTCGGTCGCTCAAACTCTCCCACTTTTGCCCCATCAACACCATGATCTACGGCCAAGTAGGCCTGCCTATCTGTCTATCTGTTTATCTATCTGCAAAGCCCGACAATCACCTCATGAATGCAAGCAGGTCTTGGTATTTCCCATTTCTCATATATAACATTTTTGCCTGTAGCAAAATAATGTCCATTTCACACCTGTTTTCAGGCCGGTCATGTGAAGAATCGCCAAAATGGCAGTCATTGAAGATAAATCCGCGCCAGGAACGCTACAGCTCATTGATGAGAATGGAGAATTACACGTGAAGCACTCCACGGCAGCAAAAGACATCGTTTTGGTTCCCATGCCATCAGGTTTGTCTCCCTCCTTCTAGATCACGTGCCAGCTAACAAAACCACAAGATGATCCTGAAGATCCCCTGAACTGGACATTCAAGAGAAAATTGATACAGACATCATGTGTAGTGATGTACACCGTAATGATGGTCTTCCCCTCCTCGGCAGTCTACAGCGTCACGACTCCAATCTCCAAAGCTACCTCCCTGACTGTGAACGATCTCGTCTCGGGCACTGGAGCTATGTTCCTGTTCTACGGTTGGGGCTGCATTATCTGGCAAGCTCTCGCACTGCAATACGGAAAGCGCCCCGCGTATCTTCTCTCCATGGCAGTCTCGATAGTTATCATGGGCGTGACACCTCTTTGTACAACCAACGGTCCCTATCTCGCCACCAAGATCCTACAAGGATTTTTCGGCGCTCCAGTAGAGAGTTTATGCGAAATCTCGATGACGGATATTTGGTTCAGTCACGAACGACCACTGTTTTTGGCCGTTTATGGACTGAGTTTGGCGGCGAGTGGGAAGTTGGCTCCGGTCTTCGCGGCGTTTATTAATACGGGGATGGGATGGAAGTGGACGCTTTGGTGGTGTGCAATTGGGATGGGTGTTTCTTTCGTGTATTGTTTCTTCCTTATGGAGGAGACGAATTATGATCGTCACCTCCCGGTCAGCACTATAAGCGCGGGGAATAGCACGGATGAGGTTTCTGAACCTACTGTGGTTGGGGACGAGAAGGGAGGAGCAGCGGACGAGAAGAACGTCTTACCGCTCAGAGAGGAAGTGGTTGAATCGGGACAAATCACCTACCCTCGCAAAACATATTGGCAGAAGCTGTCCGTGACAGGAGATAAGAAACGCCCGAATCGGATCCTGGAAGTCATGTGGTCGCCCTTTAAATTCTTCACCTTCCCGGTCGTGGTGTGGGCAGGCTTTATGTACGGAACCAATGCGTTGGTTTGGCCTGGTATCTTGAACGCCACCGCAAGTCCAACGTACACAAAGATTTATGGGTTTAACAGTAACGAGGTTGGATTTGCGTATTTCGGGGCAGTGGTTGGTATGGTTCTTGGGTGAGTTTTGCATTCCTTCACCTTTCAGATGTTTTCAATACGATGGATCAGTGTGCTAACCTGAGGACAGTTCATTATGGGTAAGCTACGTCGGGCCACGCCTCGTAATGCGTCTCGCTCGACGCAACAAAGGCGTTGCTGAACCAGAACATATCCTCTGGCTCTTCCTCGCATCCCTCATCTCCGTTCCCTTCGCCATGCTCCTATGGGGTCTCGGCGCCGCAAACCACATCCATTGGTTCGGCTTGGTGTTCGCGCAATGCATGCTCGCTATCTCCTCTACCCTCTGCCTCTCCACTGCTATCCAATATGCGACCTCCGCTTACCGTGATCTTGGTGGCGAACTCATCACGACAATTATTCTGATTAGGAATACGTTGAGTTTTGCAATTAATTATGGGATTACGCCCTGGATTGATGCCGAGGGACAGCGGAATACGTTTATTACGGTCGCGGCGATAGCGTTGGTGTGTAATGCGACGATGCTTCCAGCTATTTGGTGGGGGAAGGGATTCAGGATGAGGAGTGCGGGAAGGTATTGGGCGTGGGTGGAAGCGGCGAGGGCGAAGGGGTTAAGTCATTGATTTGGTGTTATGGGGACTAGAATGCCCGATGTACGTGAGACTTTGAGTTTATGATTGTGAGCTCGAATGTTGGGCTGGTGAGTGAGAAATGTTATGAAGATGCTTTCATAGGGTAATGTTTGAAAGCGATATAGTTCCTAAAGAAATGAGAAAATTCAAGCTTGAACCAGAGATTTGTTTGTGCTATTAGGCGTGCGAGATATTTAGTCCAATCCAGACATTTTAGTTTTCGTCATACTTATCTCAAGTAGATTGAAGGAAACCTTCTATTCCTCTTTCTCTCCACTGAATCAAAACTGAATTTGCATTCCCCAAAATCGCTGCCATCAATTCTCTTCACCATCGAAACAGGTGGGGAGGATGATAGCCCGCTAAGTTGCGAGCTACCACGAGCTGACTCAAATAGGAATACTTCTGAGATGACAAGGCAAAGTGCTTCCTCTCAAGAAAAATATCAGCTTAAAGTTACTTGAAACTCTCGTTTAGGCAGGAAGTGTCAGGCGTCTAGTGTATGCGTTGTGTAAATATCATTGAATTGAGTATGACTAGAGAAGAAGGAGGAAGGTCTGCCAAGATGTCTAACGTTAAGTAGTCCCCGCTTAGGTGCCTGAGGCACCACAGGGAGGTTGGAGAAGCGAGTATAATTGTGTATTTTAATTTGAGGGTTTAATGTCTGCAGAGTGATGGAGCTGGGTTGTGACATTGTTTAACGAGAAGGCTTTTACAGTACTCTAGATTGGGCAGAGAGCACTATCTTATCAAATTGGAGTCGCCTCATCCCTTAAAGGAAGAAATCTATCGACTCTGATAGAAGGTACCCTTCTGACAGGGGCGAGAAGTATTCAAACTCAATGCAAGATCTCGTCAAATTTAAGCGAGGAAGCCCCTTTCCCAACGACGGCCTCGACACTTTAAGGAATGAACTAACGAGAAAAGCGAATATTCGTTTCGCGAAGTAAATCTAAAGCTGCTTTATCGCAATAAAAAAATAATTGAATTTAATAGTTATTGCCTCTTCGAGCGCATCTCCTCGCTGCTTTCTCTGCTCATCTCTAGCGTTTGGCTGTCAAAAGGTACGCTAGCACCCGCCACCCCACTTAACTACCCCGCCGTCTCAGCCCTATGCCACACACCATTTCAACCCATCTCTCGACTAAACTCTCACCGCTCTTGCGCCGGGAAAGACCGTAGAGTGATAGAGTTATGATGATGACAGAAAGAACAGAAACATGACCAGGTGATGCTTACTACGTACCCGTTGTTAGAATACCAGCTTTTGGACTGAACCTAAGGCTCATGAACGGACACAGAGACTAATTCAATTTGAGAGCTGTAAACCCTATCAACTGAGATGTAGAAGATGTCATTGAGGTTTTGGGAGCGGGAAGGGTGTTTAGAGGGTGTCTAGAAGGCGACTAGAAGACGGTAAGAAGGTTCGAGAAGAGGGCTAGAATCGCGAGACCACTGAGGTCTAGATTCCGAGATTATTGCTTGGGCACCTAGTATCGATTTGCTGCTTGGAATTGGTGACGAAAGGATGAGAGTGAAGATGATGACGTGCTAAGTATTGTTGCATGTCGAGTCTGTGTCAACCTATCTCAATTTTTTTATCCTGACTCCTCTTCATCAAAAGCAGGACGTTGTTGCATGTTGAATTTAGCAGACACGATGGGGGAAAATGTTCTTCGAGAGGTAGATCTGCGCTACTATTGTCACTCACAAGGTGAAAGTTGTTGCATGCTGAATGCTGAATGCAGCAATATAGGCGGGTCTAGATGAGGTGATGACCGTATGCTTGTAAGTTGCCGAGAATGAGGACGGCGCAGAATCCAGAAGGGCTCGGAATAGTGGCACAGAATACGTGCAGGAACGGTTGGTTCTAGTCTTCGGAGTTGCCAAGATGACAGAGAAGTAAGGCTGTTCGTCTTGTGACAAGCGTCGATGACGTGACCTCCACGGTGAATATATGTATCTCCGGTGATGCACCCTTTATAGCGTCGAGCCTTGTTATGAATGTATATTGACCTATTGGCTGGATTTCATGCTATCGCAGACACGTGGGACAGCTTTTCGAGACCAGAAAGCATCACCCTAAATCGTGCAATCATGAACATCGATGCGGAGGGCGGTCTAGCAATCGAAGACCCTGGCCCGGAACGCCGCAGCCCATCACCAATGTATGCTGACGAGAATTTAGCAGACATCCAGTACCAACGTCATAATAAGCCAATACATAAGATGGGAAGCTGATTGCGCAAAAAGGAAATCTAAGCATATGACGGAAAGTAGGGCTGGGAAGAACCTGCGCAAACCTGCCAGATCTGGGGTCTTCTCATTTCAGAAAGCGAGTTGTCAAGTCGGTCAGCATGTACGTACTGAACATAATATTCGGTGCTGATATGCTCTGTTTGAACGAAGCTTGTATTCATAAGTTTGGTGGCAGTTGATCATCTATCTCCAGTGTTGTAGTCTCCATCTACCGTTTACCCAACGTTCCAAGAATGTCTCAGTCTTCATGATCTAACATATCCTCTGTCTCCTGAGCGCGAAGCTTTTTTCCATCGATGCGTATAAAACTTGTCGATACAACGGCACAAAAGTATAATCCCTGAATCAGTCAGCCATTTCTGTTTTTCTGTCTTCTATCTTCTGCACTTACCGAACCTACGAAAAATGGCAGCGCCCACCAAAAATTTGAAAGCTTCAACGAATGCGCAAAGATCTGCTGCATAGCCGGGTCACCAATCGCGTGCCCCAGACTCTCGAAAACGACGATGGCAGCGAAGAAGGTCGCTTTCGCGTCATCTGGGATCCAGTACGAGACTAGAGAGAGTGCTGAGACTCTGCTTCCGAATCCGGATGCAAAAATGAAGACACCTGAATTATTATTAGTAGGGAGCATTGAACAAAGGGTTAAAGAGGATCACCAATTGGTAAAAGCAAGCTGCTTTGAGTAAAGCCGATCGCGAGACAGCCGATACACATCAGAGTAACGCTCGTTCGGACAAGAAAAAGGTCGATGATTTGAGGACGGACCTCATATTCTTTGCGGATGTAGGCCGAGAGCTGAGGCACGAGAAACAAGAAGAGTATTATGTTCACAATTGCTGTCTCGGTGTAGAAAGTCGCTCCAGTTGAGATCTTAAGCTTAAATCGGACGGAAGCATACTGAATCAGGACATTGAGAGTTGTGTATCTGAATATCCCAACGAGAAAGACAGGAATGACGAGGATAACGTTGCGGTTCGAAAGAGTTGACAGAATGTTAGATATTCCTGACGACTTGCTTGACTGGTCTCCTGCGTCATCCGAGGACGATTTCCGAGTGTTTGGCATCAAGGCTAGCAGCAAGAGACAGATGAGAAGGGATGCCATGGCAAGACCGCAAGGAATCCATGGGGAAATATCGATCGTGATAGAGGCTATGAATGAACCAATAAGCTCTGCAACATAGAATGCCGAGAAGATGTAGTAGAAGGCATGACTTCTACTCGTTTGTTAGCCATGCCATGGTCGAAATGGCTACTGAGTATACCTTCGGTCTGCTGGAATTGACTCTGCAGCAAGTGCCCACATATATGCCGAAGCTGCATTCAGCCCGCCACCGCAGAGCAGTAAAAGGGATGACAGCCAAACTAGGCGAAGCGGAAAGATGTGTGGGAGAGCACCTATCCGAAGCATCAGCATCAATCAGTATCTTTGAAGATACTTTGAGGAAGTGAAACATACAGATTGTGTATATCTCAAGGAGAGAGAAAGCCACACCAACTACCGCCAGACTCATCACCTTCTTCCTTCCATAATGATCTCCTAGCCTTCCAAACGGAATAGCAACGAGAAGAACTGTTTTCATGTCAGCCTCTCTTCATAGTGGCCAAAGGACTTATCACCTGCGATCATGTCAAACGACGACTTCCATCCCCTGATTGTCGCCAGCGGTCCTTGAATTTCAGGCACCTTGCATAGAGCCTCCTTCACACCGTCACTAGGAAAATCATAGAATGTGAGACATAATGAGTTCTCAAAAAGCTTGATCAACGGTGCGACTAAGATCATCTCACAGAAGGCAAGCAGAAAATGGATGGCCATGAAGTAAAAAATGATATGAGTCAAAGGTGGCGTGGATCTGGAGAGGGGTTCTTGAGCATCCTCTTCATGGATGCCATTTCGGACTTGCTCATGATTGAGTAGACGCGCTTGCTCAGCATCTCTATCTTCATCATGGGATATGCTCATCCTAAGGATAGTGACCATATCAGAGAGTGAGGTCAAATAGAGGGTGTTATCTCGAGGACGAAAGCGGAAAGGTGGCTAGACTCACCGCTCTAGCAGAATGGCTTCATGCCCCACAGTGAACTCCCGAGCTCTCATGCGATCACTACGAACGTATTCCTTTGTCACTCGACTTGGTGCCCCTCTTTTCTGCCGTTCGTCAAATCGAAACCTCCAGTATTCATCTCGAATTAAATTTTAGAAGATGAAAATCGCGATAAAGTGTGAAACAAATCTACGGTAATCTCGATCGCGCCCGTGGCCGCGACGTGCTCAATCTTTCTCCGTTTGATAACACGCGCGCCCTAATCGATTTTATGCGTGCACCTCGCGCTTTAGCGTTTATAATCCACTTTTGAATTTTATGAAATTTTTAATATTTATCGTCTCAGCGGCCTTGGCGGACAGACCACTCAAGCCTCCAAGGAGGAACTGGTCAAAGGCTATGGAGAACTGCCATCCAGTGCTCCAAGCGAGAAAATCGAGCGCGTTGGACTAGAACCGTCACGAGAAAAATATATATCGGAAGGTCACACTGGCTTGAGGTGATCAGAAGAACATTACAGAATCCCGCTATTCAATTAAAGCTCCGAACTAGGGGTACAAGTGTGATACCATCTAACTGTCTAAGTTACCTAAAAGTTCTAGCTAAATCGTGCGTGGTGGAAGCAGACCAGCAACGGTTCAGAAAGTAACGCATATCTTTGTGTTGGTAATCAATGTCATGCCCCAGCTTGGAACATAAGAAGATTGTCCCGCTAAGACACCTGTATTTATAATCCTCGCAGTCAATCACGGTTAATGTGACTAGTGTATCCGCGCTGTTACCCCGAGTACGGATATACAGCAGGATATCTCTTACATCGGATATAGAACATCTCTTTACGACGAAATGGAACATTTTCTACTTTCCTCTATACCTCTTATGGTTCCGTATCGCGATGCTGACATTTAGAACGGAAGGGGGTTCACAACTCAAACGAACTATATATAAAACCATACTTTCCACTTTCACCAGCTGCACAACTCCCATCATCATTACTCAACTGCACTTTTAAGCCAAAGGACTTTTGCACAGCATACCAAATAAAATGGCGCCCATCCATTTCGGCTGCCTTGTTTTCGACTACCAAGCTATTGACGTGATCGGGCCTACCGATCTCCTCAATTCCTCCAGTAAAGACCTCATGGAAGCGATCAGTTATTTCGGTCCAGTTGACGAGAACACGATTGCCCGCGCACCGCAATTTGTTTTCCACCATATTGGAGTCACGCGAGACCCAGTGACTCTTCTCACCAGCTATATCACTATTGTACCCACTGATACTGTCGATGATTGCCCCGACTTAGACTGCCTGTTGGTTCCCGGACCCAATCCAGTCGATTTCGAACTCCACCCTAAGTTTGTCGACTTCGTTCGTCGTCATGTCGCCGCTGGAAAGTTGCTGTTTACCAACTGTACCGGCGCATCTGTCGTTGCAGGTACCGGTGTTCTTGATGGCAAGACTGCAACAGTCAACAATGTTGAGTATGAGTATGTGAAGGGCAAGTACCCAAAGGTCAAATGGACAAGAGATAAAAAGTGGATCGTTGATGGAAAGATTTGGACCGCGAGTGGTGCTGTGGCAGGGATGGACATGTTCTCTCACTGGCTGACAGAGAACTATGGTATGGATGTACTCGTACAGGGTGCTCTGAGTCTCGACTATGAGCCTCGAGATAGTGATGGATTGCTCAATGTAATCCCGAAAAGATACGACGCAAGTGGGAAGCAAATCTCGACACACGTCTTTAAGTACCACACTTAGTCTCTCGGTAAGGGCATGGGATCGTAGGGTTTTCCCCTTGGGGATTTTGACGTCTACAATATCCTGTATATAAGTCCTGTGCTTAGCACCACTCCATGACTCATGAGAGGCTCGGATTACCATATCGTGTAGCTCTGAAGAGGCTGATACAGAAATTGATGAAGTGAGTGGAGTCATGTAACTGGGAGCCGCTCGATAAATCATGCTTCTCATCGTGCTATTACTTCGCTAGAGCTTGCCTTTTGAGATGCTGCAAGTGAATTTACTTCAAGTGACAGGCTTCTGTATCAACCTAAAGTATACTTCTGTTTCACATTGCATTTGCCCAGTTGGGCCTCGGTGTAAAGCTATAACCACTTCTGCTCAAGCTCTTAACTAGGATTTGTGTAAACGATTTGGCTCGAACTGATAGACCACTAAGACTATAATCTATCGGCGCGTGCCGTAATTGTCAATAATTCCCATCTCAATTCTCTTGGATGTATATCGCGGATTCTGGTCGCCTCGATGTCCACAGCACAAAGACCCCTCTGGCGAGAACTATTTCGATTCATCTCCTCGCGAAAAGTATTTCGCCATCTCGCCAATATAACAGGCAGCAAGCCAAAATAAAATGTCTTTACCCTTTCATTATTCATATCATATCCTCTCACAACTCATCTGAAAATGGTGCAACTCTGGGATGCCAGAGAAGTTCTTGATATGCGTCCTCACATCAAGGGCTTCGAATGTTCAGGAACAACACGGAAGGGGAGTCGTTGCAGTCAGACTATGCTGACAAATAAAGATAAAGCGCGAGCAAGCAATATCTTAACTCAAATTTCTACTCTCGATGTTGTACAGAGAGGTGTTGATCAAGAGATGACAGCACAGTTGAGAAACTTGGCTGCTTGCACGCTTTGTCCCAGGTGGCACTCAGGGGACGAGTCACAGATCAACAGCACGACGCTCAAATTTCGACAAGTTGTCGAGCGATTTGTGGTTGTCTCAAGGGCGCAAAGGAGAGAACTTGGGAGGCGGAATGGACAGCGGCGACAAATTCCAATATTTGATGTGCAACAACAGGATCAGAGACCTCCTGCGCTTGCTGGTCAGCAACACAATAGAGAGCAACCGGCAAATAGAGTAAGTCACTATTATGCTCTTTGATATTGCTACAGAAAACTGATCTTGATAAAGCAGGTACATCTGAGACCACGTCAAGCTCCTGTCCCTATCGAGCGCGCAGCGCTTCCTCTACCTCAGGTACGAGTGCCTGTACCTCTACAACAGCAAGCTCCGGCACTTCCAGAAGAGCAACCCAATGAGCTTGCACACCGTGTACGACAAGATGCGAATCTTGCAGGTGTCTTTCAGCAACTTTATAGCTTTCGAATTGAAGAAGATTGGGAGTTGGCTGATGATATGCTCCATCAAATCATTCAAGGACATAGCGATCGCCGAGAACAAAATCAAGAGCGGGAAAGACCTCAAGTCCGCGCCGAAAGATCTATTGCTAGAGATCATCCTCGTCCTCCACGAGCGAGAGCGGATGTAAGATTGCGTCCACGTCCGGCTGCTAATATTCAAGCTCCAGACCTAGAACAACAACCTGCAATTCCTCCAGCACCACGTCCGAGATTTGTTCCACCCCCTCCACGAAGTCCGGCTCCAGTTGCAATCCGCCAGCCCACAATTCCCCCAGCACCTCGATATATTCCACCTCTCGCTCGAGCTCCGCGTCCTTATGGTCCTGGAGCGCCTGCCGCAATTATCAAAAATACTCAACCCCAGCACTTACCTCGCCGCCAACCCTTAGATGACGACTGTTATGTTTGCTATGAAGCTATTGATCATCTAGACGATGCAGTATGGTGCAAGGCAGAGTGTGGAAAGAACATTCATCGGGGTTGTTTTGAACAGTGGGCCAGAGAAAAGATTATCGCGGGACAGGACATTACATGTGCTCATTGGTAAGTGATTCCGCTTCTTGTTTGCAGTTGTGGACGAACAAACGAGCTTCTTGCTGACTTTGGCCGGGGCTTTAAAGTCGCGCTAAGTGGGCTTGGGATTAATCTTTCGTTGTAGCATACTTCGAAAGTGTTTGATGATCTAGGAATGCAATTATGGACAAATCTTGGGACGAAGTTGGGTTGGCGTAGGGCCTAGGTGAGGTTTGGCCTTGTGTGGCCGTGATTTATGGTGTAGATACCCCCTGTAATCACAAGAATGAAAGATCAAGGACGAGCATGATGGAAGCAGACGTATCATACGTTCCCGCAAGCGGAAGGCGCTGCGAAGTACCTGAGATATTGATAATCGAGAATGAAGTATTCAGAATAACTATCTGGCGCCTAGCGAGCCAGCGCAATTGTGATCAGTCCAGAGTTCCTACCTCAGTCAGCTTATGAGTTCATGTTCCTGAAGAAAAATAACGGGGATCTCACCAACAGCAGCCTACAAACGATCAGATATGTTAAAATAAATGGCGCGAGTAAAGTCACAGTCGTTCTTTCTGAAGTTTATGATTATCAGGACCAACCGAGACGGAGAATTTCCCGTATGCTCCCGAGTCGAGTCAATCCATCAACGACCGACCCCACCTCAGACCCCTACTACAGCCAACCGGTTCCTAAATCTATATTTTAGAGTTCACGGTCCGAAGATGTGAAGCACGATAATGGCGGGGATCCTCAGGAGATCGAAGCGAATGATTGAACAATGAAGTGTGCGACGTGACGGGGTGGCTTTCTCCTCCCCGATAGAGCTTCAGGGGGATGGTTATTTAGCGAGAGCTTGTCAAAACTACGTGTTGCAGAAGCCGACGACGTATATTTCAGAAGAAGCATAAGTAATTCAGTGTACAGGGCCAAAAAGGATTATATGCTTGCGATACGGATGAGAAGTTCTAGTGAAAACCTGCACTCGCATATCAATCCATAATGTTCGTGCGACACTTGTTATTCGAAAGGGGCATAAGTAGGATAGGAGAAATTAGAATCTCAAGAAAGCTTATCATCGACAGAAAACGTAATGTCATTGACTGTCATCAACGCGGAAACAGAGCATGAAATCGAAGCGACCAACTCAAGCTTCCGTCGTTGATCACCCTTTGAAACTCTCCAAAACTCCCATTCCAAAGACAGTCGTTCACCTAAATCGTAAGAGAGATCGACTCCAAACACCGATTCCCCACCCAAAACCTACTGAATAACATTCAAGCAGCATTATTCCCGTTCATCTCCTTATCCTTCTTGAAGTGTTTGGCATGGAAGTCTTTTGCGATCCCGCTTACCCCGCCATTACCAGAATTAGGAATTGTATGAGAATGTTCGTTTTTGTAGCCTGTACCTGCTCCGGTAGATGTGATTTCGCGTTCAAGCGGGCCACCTATCATCACTCGTTAACTATGGTTCATGAATAAAGGGTTGTGGAACCACGTACCTTGCTCATAAACCGCAGTATCCATAGGCAAAGTATCGAAATGAATCTCCACTTCCTCTCCTCCAGCAAGGAACAGATACCAATACACGACTCCAGTGAACAGTCCACCGCCGACGATGTTGCCTAAGAGACTGGGTATCATGCTCTTCCAGATGTAGTAGCCGACAGTCAAAGGCTTTGGGGCTCCGAGGAATATAGCGAGAGGAATGAAATACATGTTGGCGATAACGTGGTCGGTGCCAAGACCTACGAAACACATAACGGGGAACCATATTGCGACGATCTTGGAGATTATTTCGCGGGATGAGAGGGCGAGGAAAACTGCCATGCAGACGAGCCAATTACCTACGACTGTGTTAATGTGCTGAGTGATATAGAGTTAGGATGAGACAGGGAAGGTAGTTCGGATGGTAAGCAGGCGACCAGTGAATCTTAGAGAGTTGACAAGCAGGGCGAATGAAGATCTATGCTGAGTGTTGCTAAGATGAAGATGCTGTAGAACGGGTGTCCAAGATAGAGGCAACATACATAATATGCCTTTTAGGAAGATCTGATGCCACTGGGGGGTGACAGCTTTTGTTTTCGCGAATGCGAGTGCTTCGTCTTTGTATGCTCCAGTCTCGAAGGTGCCACCGTCTATTTCTACTTGTCAGACCGAACCTAATACGACGGTGCTTGAGTAAGAAGTGACATACAACCAGTGAGGACAGCCATGAAGAACAAGGCTCCCGCCAGATTTCCAAAGAAACTCACAAACCAAGTCTTCAACAGATCCAAGACACTACATCTACGATGGAGAAGCGCAACAACAGAATACATGCAATAGCTTGTGAAGAGGTCTGCTCCAGTCAAGACCACCATTATCAAACCAACAGGGAAAACCATGGCAGAGATGGTGCGGATGAGACCTGGAGCATTCGTCTGGAACCATGGAGAGGAATTCGTAGACAGCGCCAGAGCACATCCAAAGGAAATAAGAGCTCCTCCCATGAAAGAATTGATGAACATTTTATCAATTCGCATCCGAGCCTTCTTGGCTCCGATGCGAGAGATGAGCTCGGTCGTCTGTGCTGGTGTGAAAGCGTCCATGATGGCTGGAGCAATATAATTATGATAATTGACACGAGATAGCGCCTAGAATTCGATGTGCTGATAGACTTGAAGAAAGCAAAGCCAAGGCAACTCGAGAGAATTAGGAACGCGAGCCAAGGCCACCTACATGTACTTCGATAAAGTCCCATGTAACCATGTTGGCCAGCAGTAAGCTGATGAGTATTAACGCTGCATCCTTGCTCACCATCCATTCGAAATGCCTGTGCCAAGGGTCTAGTTTGGCACCTCCCCATGCTTCCATGTGCGGAGAACCCTTGTAGCTCGTCGAATCTGGGGAGGCTTGAATCTCTTTGGGAAGTAACACCGAAATCTTCCACCGATAACTCGCTATGATTCGGTGATACATCGGAAAGAACTCACAATGACGAGCTTGGTTGTTTGAAGATATGATATTAACAAAAGAAATAACATCCATGCTTGGTGCAGGGGGTAATAGCTTAGGAAGGTGCTTTTCAAGATGGTTTAGAATTATTCTGCACGCATCTTAGAGGAATGTGATTGGCTGAAAAGGGTGAGTAAGATTGTGAATAAGTCCGACGAGGCTGACATGCATAGTTAAGGAAGCATCACTCCAGCGATCTACGGGATATTGCCAGGTTGCTGATATCCAACTTTGGATCTGCGAGGCCGAGGCCTAGATTGTTAGAACGGTCGTCTAAGGGGAGCTCCCGAATGGATCGGCATTTCGAAGATGGTTTGCATCTAAGCTTCCCAGATTGGCAACTCGATAACATCTTCACGAGCTTCGGTCTTCACAGCTGTGATGGCGCCTGCAGTGTGATTCTGCGTCTTGTGGAAGGCCCTGAGGCTCGTGCGGGGACCCCGCGCGGGTCACAGCGGTGAGAGAGATATGGAGTTGACTGCTGTGTTGAGTAGAGTCTATTATAGTGAGCACAATTGTCAGATTTGAAGAAGGTTGACGTTCAAAAAGCGGCTTCTGCGGAAGGCTTGTGTCGCGAAGCTTTTCGTGCAGAACTTGGCTGTCTTGGGGGCGTGAACTGCCCTATTATTGGGACCGCTGTCAGCCACACCAAGCCACTAAGGTTCGGCCGACTGTGAGCCAGCATAACAAGGTAATATATTTTTGACCAATGTTAATGGTGCTGAAGAAGCTAGATACTGCAGAATATTCTTGTCATTAATCAAAAAAGAGAGTAAGGTCAGTAGTAGTTTTAGAAAGAGCATGTGTGAGTTTGTAAAGAATTCACGAGAAAGGTAATATTATTTGCATAACTTTATGCTAGCTATAAATAGCAGGTACTTGGGGACCACGAAACCTCCGTCATCAACGAGCCCTCAAACAAGCATGCATCCTCACTCAACGCCTCGCTCTGCCATCCAAGGTCGCCATCCAGGTTCGCAATCCATGGGACACATTATCACAATTAATGTCTACTGGAAAGGTTTGTTATACGTGTGCCTTCTTCGAGGCGGCATCGAAACAGCCTGTCTTCTGGTCACCTCAATCCTTCCTACATTGATATGCAGAAACCACTTCAGGCCACGATGTCTCGGACATCCTTTACAAGTCCTTACTAGTCCTCACGATTCTGAGCAACCGATGCGCACAAGCTCCAGCCCGTCCTTTTGGGACTATGTGCAATATCCTGTCCTCCAGAGACGAACTTTCGAGCTGCCGAGCATATTTCTTACCAAACACGAATTCTAACGTCGAGATATCTACCAACCGAGCCTCTCCTCCCACAATATAAGCTTGTGAACGAGATTATTTTCGTCCACAATACAATCTCTGCTGCTCCAGCCTACCTGCCCTACTGCATTTCGCATCTTTCAATTTCACCAGAACGTTTGCGTCAAAGAGGTCAAAGAGGTGTCCTTTCGCGGATCAACACAGAAAACACGAAATTGAATACGATGCAATGGCAGGCCTCTGCGGTGGGAAGGACGTCTGTGACGCTTCTGCAAGATGCAGGGACAATTCATTTTGTACGAACGCTTTGGAAGCCATGTCCGGTTATAATCTGCCGCCAACACAGAATTTAGCGATGCATGCGGTTTGTTATCTCTCTAACTGTTACTGCTAAGCATATTCTTCTATTAGAAATAGTGGGTATACTAAGGTGTACATTTCTGGCCTTTAGGGTGTAGAGGATAACGCTCGTTGGACACGAGGATCTATCTAAAGAAACGGGTCCAAGGTGCGCCACGCACTTTCACCAGATATGGTTGGCTAGCCTCATGATGCATAAAGGATCTCTCGCCTATCTCAGGGGTAAGGATGTTTCTCGCCTACTTTATAGGAGGACGTCTCTTTTGGGTTACGTAGTACTCTCACAGCAGAGTCAGACGTGCTTGACATATCTCACATAACTTAGGGATATGTTCGCTTGAGGAGCTATCCCGCAAAACTCAGGGGTAGAGTCATTTAACATAACTTGGCGGTGCTAGTAAGATCTTACGTTAAAGCAGCCTGAGAGGCTTAAAATCCTATACTCTACAGAAAGGTTCTTGGCCTCTCTAGCTTTGGATCCAAGCGGATCAGTTTCTTCTATATCGAGTATTCTCTGCTTACATGTGCATCTGTATTGAGCTCCAGTAGATCTGAAGAAGTATAATAGAAGAGACGGGCCAACGTCATTTCTATACTCTTCAACTTTTATTCTTATGGCTGGGTAAATACAACCTCCATGCTTGAGCATCATCACTTGGACAAGACGAATTGTGCCATTCATCGCTGGTTTAGTCTCGTTGATGCTGCGCCTTTTCTCAAGTGATTAGGTCACTTGACTTCTTGGTGTGCTCTTCCTGCAGCATCAAGTCGCTCATTCCCAAGCAGCTACATTTTCCGTGCTATATTGCTTGAAATTTCGGTTTCCTTCATTGCAGACGGACTACCTTGAAGGCCTGAATATTCCTTTCTGAACCAGGCATGATCTCGCAACAACCAGTCATCTGGAAGGAAACGTCTAGAACATCGTATTTTCCTGTAGTGTAACCTCAAGGTCGCACCCTTAATGAACCTTCACTTGAAGCAGATGAACCAGGATGCGCGAATACAGCTCGACCTAGCCTGCATCGAGTCGCCAAGCGTTGTAGTCAGCTTACCCAGTAACTGACCGTATTTCTGCTTCTACCTGGAAAGGCCGAGGTATTTTAAGGCTTTACCCGTTTGTTTCGAGTTCATCCAAAGTTGGAATCGTGGAGCGCGGTAAATTATTGGGTACCGAGATTTATATTGTGGCGAGGGCTGCAAACATTTACCCTGAGATCTCGGAACTGTAACCCAAGCCTCATCGCCGCCGCAGAGGGGCATGTATCGTAGTTATTTTCATATAGGTTCGGCGTGACGTCGTCATTCGGTTTTCTCTCTTAACGAAAGTTCAACGCGCGACAACATTCAGATCGGACGACAGCAATTCTACCTTCGCACACCTGCAGATCACAGATCACAATTACATACGAATACACAGTACAGACATTCTCGTCCCCAGAACTACCATCCAAAGCAGAAACAATGGCGATCTCTCAAATGTCCTTCCTCCTGTTCGCGCAGCTCCTCCTCCGCACGATCAGCCTACTCCTTTGTATTTCCGCCATTGGGCTCGGAATAGCTTCACCCGCGCGGGCTCAAGGCCGTTGGATCCCAGTTTTCGTCGCTGTAAGTTTCTCCCCTCCATACACGCAATACGATCATGGTTTTCGATCTCCCAAGAGTCAACCCCTCTCTGAGCGGCCCTCTAACCTTCATGCTACGGCTTCCCATCAGTTAGCGGGTCAGGAAGAGATTGTCTCTCCCTGGAACGTACACGAAGATCTAATGCTAATACAAACTTCAACAGGCTTCAGTGGCTCTCCTCACCTCCACCATTCAACTCAGAAACAGCCTCCTAACCTGCGCTGGTCTTCCAAACAAACGACTTCCTCCCTGGGTCTTCATAATCTGCGACATCATCGCCGTCGCCCTTGCCGGATATGCTCTGTGGAGCATTGGAAGTCAAGGCAATGTCGGGCAGGGGGAGGGTATCAGGATAGCAGAGATCTGGGTTCTTGTTGGCATATGGTATGTCGGACATTTTCTCTACTTCGCTACATCTCTATAATTGCTTCGAAATTGGTGTCACATTGTACGTCGCGCTTTGGATGAGATTAAAGCTAATAATTTCTGCAATAGTGGGGTACATTTCTTCTGCGTGATATTTGACAGCTTCGAATGCTGTTTTTCACAGGAGCGGGCACTGGAGCGACAGTGGAGAGAAGAAGAGCAACAAGACTTCTGGTTTTGAGGCGGGCGTAGGGACTTCACTTTGGCGTTTGCTTACTGTATAGATTACGGAGATTTGTGTTGAGATACCCCTTTTGCTGCTCTAAAGATTGAGCTAAGCTATTCTAAATTCGAAATGCTGAAGATTCCAGTCCGAACTTTCAAGGACATTACAATTTCATCCTTTTGTTTTCCTTCTTTCATCTTTGCTAAGATTCGAATATAGCTTCCCTCCGATCTACGTCTTTCGGCGCATAACCCTAGCAGGCATCCCATCCGCCGGCTTACCACTAGCCTTCATCTCCTGATACGACCTGTACCCAAACATGCCTCTCCTCCCATCCAACATGTCCCCTGGCTTCTCCCGTCCTAGCTTCGCATCCCACTCATCATAGCAAGCTTTGACATCAAATTCGCGAACCGTCATCAAACATATAATCTTCATCTCCAGCATAGCGAGTTCCTGACCTTTACAAGCCCGAGGCCCCTTTTCGAACGGTCGATAAGCGTCTTTCGGTATTCCGACCTCGGCTTGTGGGGAGAGATGATATAGTGGGTGGGATGAGGGGAGGAACCGGGCAGGCAGGAAGGAATCCGGAGAGGGAAAGAGAGAGGCATCGCGGTGCATGGTGTGGTTGTTTATCCAGACCATGATGTTGCTTGTTGGGTGAGAGGTGTTGTTGTACGTTAAGTCTAGGGAGGGACTGCCTTGTCGGGCGGTGGAGGCGGGTGGATAGAGGCGGAGGGTTTCTGTCTACTGTGAGTATTACGTTTCGAATATCATGCTTCGGTCAGAGAAGGGAGAAAGATGACTGACTAACCTTTGATGACGGCTGTTGTGTAGGGTAACTCATTCAATAGTTTCGGGTCGTTCTTAATCTTTTCGGCTGTGCCATCAATGTCTCCGAATACGTCGTCATGCTCCTTGGTTACTCTGGCTAGTTCCTCGGGATGAAGATTCAATAGATGGTAGACATAGGACATGGTGCTGCTCGAGGTGTCGTGTCCGGCGAAGAGGAATGTCTTCATCTGGTCGATCGCGACTTGCTGGAACTCCTCCGATACTTTCCCCTCTCCTTCCGTCATAATAAATTCGTCGATCGCTAAATCAATAGCAGGCCTCTTTGAGGTTTTGGTATTCGTCTCCATCTCGTCTTTCTTACCATCTGTCAACGCTATTCGCTTCTCTACTCGGTCCTGGATAACTTTCTTCAGATAGTTATCCATCTTCCGAGCATAATACCAATGCATGAACAGGCGCCTCGGATTCAAGTTGAAAATAGGATTAACCATCATCGCATCCGGCGTTCAATCAACTGCTCTCCGAAACGCATTTACCAACTCATTCTCGCTCGTCTGACTATTCAGATCATGATCCAGCACAATATGCGCCATGATATCAATCATCAATCTCGTCAATGGATCTTCAATCTGCACCACTTCTCCCTTCTCAGCGAGAGAAGATAAGGCCGAGTGGTAGATCAGAACATCGTCAACGATCATAGGGATCAGAGTGTTGAGGTGACCAGCGCTAAATCCGGGATTGAACAACGAGCGGACCTTTTTCCATTCTGGTCCATGAGTGAGCAGCATGCTGGTCCGTCCCGTGATATGGCCTACGATTTGTGGATAGAGGTGATATTTTGGAAGATCGTGCTTTTGCACTGCTTGTGCTGCTACTTCCTAATTCTTGTCAATATCACACGAAGCATGTACTCTAAAAGGGGGCTCACGGGATCCGTGACACATAATTGGCACATGTCGCAAAATGGCCAGGTATCGAGGTAATATATTCCTCCTAGATTGTGCTTTCGCGAGAGAAGGGTCATAGTGCACATGGGGTGGGTGTCCATGGGGCTGTTTTTGTAGAGGGAAGCGACGGCCGGGATGCTGCCGAACCACATGCTGAAAGGAGGAGATTTGAGGGAGCCATGCTAAAAACTGTTACAAACTTCAAATGATCGAAAAATTAATGACGTTACTTACAAGATAATGATATCCCGCTCGATATCTATATATCCTCACAAGCCAGGCTGCAGACAGGGTGGCGAGAAGAACCAGTCCTGTGACAACAGCCGAGGGGCGATACTGGGGAAGTTCAAGCTCCATGTTAATCTGCACGTTATGAAGCTTTATTATATGAATGATGGAGCTCTGGACTACCTTATAAGTTGATATTCGACGTTTGAAGTAGCCAGGGAAGTTCAACCTGATGGTTGAGTGGGATGTCACGTGGATGACTTATTGCTGGGGCGGTTGGCGTCGAAATTGTGGTGGATTTTTGCTTTTGTTGTTTCATCTCTATCCCTCGTATCGATTAAGATATTTCATTCTTATGATAGCTTCGAAATCCTCGTTCTTTACGAGTCTTCTTTATATCACTTTAGATCCGTAAAGGATAATGTTGTCCGAGCGACCACTGCACCCCAAAGTCTTTTATGCCTCTTCCCAGCATGAGGCTGCGAAAGTTTTGAAGCCCCGCGGTCTGAAAACAACAATCAAGAAGCTCAATTCGACGATAACGTCGATCTCAAAAGTTTCGATGATCGACACTGATCTGAGCTAGGTGGTTTTGGTCTAGACTCCGAGGTGCTGGTGCTGGGATTCTCCCTAAATCGCGGGTACACGGTTGTGACTGGGTCTACTTTACGAGGCAAGGCCTCACATCCAATCAAGAAGACATGGAATCCTTCATGCTCGGCCCGCGGTCAGCCTTAGGGGCGGAAACTGAAAGATCCCCCGGCTGAGACTTCAGCTCTAATTGATGAGCAAAGCATCTCTGCTTCAGCTGCGGAGCGGGGCATTTGCGTGAACCCTGTACTAGGAATTTTATATCAAAATCCCCATGCTCTCAACCATGTGTAGGACTGGTACATACACCATGGGCACCCAGATTCTATAGCAATATCAGTTTGGTACTTCGGATGAAGCAATATGACTGAACCACAGAAGCGTACCAGGACCGGCAAGCCCAAGTCGAGATTTGGATGTCGAACATGTGAGTACAATCCTTAGCCCGAAGCTACAGTCTAACCACCTTTGCAGGCAGGTGAGTGATCCCCACTGGGAGCTCCAGACACTTTTCGGACCGCTGTGATACAATTCATCTAATGACAAGCTGCATAGGATCCGACGAGTGAAGTGTGATGAGACAAAGCCTTGCTGCCTTCGGTGCAGCAAGTCTGGCTGGAATTGCGAGGGGTATCCACCTGCCCTAAACCGGCACGCTTCATCACAAATCATTCTGCCAAAATCCTCGCTACCCCTCCTCCCCAAAGGGACTTTCGAAAAGAGGATACACTCGAACAAATCTTTCCTCATCGAGCCTTCATTCCATCCTCGATTTCATAATGAAGATGAACGTCGATACTTCAACGTCTTCATCACGCAAACAGCGCCTGAACTGACAGGCTTTTTCGAGTCTAATATTTGGAATCGACTCATCCTGCAAGCATGTCATGAGGAACTTTATGCCTGGCATGCTGTCGTCGCCATAGGAGCTCTACACCGCACCCTCGAAGTCTCGAATTCCTCCAAGCATGACGATGGAAGCAAAGCCCACCATACTTTCGCTCTCAAACAATATGGAATTGCAATCCGACACATGCAGCAAGTTGCCCAAAGAGAAATGAATGAGTATCGTCTTCGTGACACCTTGATCTCATGCCTCTTAACGACTTGTTTCGAGTCCTACATCGGCAACCAAGAAGACGCCCTCAACCAAGCTCAAGCCGGCATCGACGTTCTGCTAAACTGGCAATTTGACTGCCCGCTTCAAGACGACGACATGGCTTCCGTCCGCAAAGTCACTGCGCGATCGAAGTTCCTAGATGATGATCTTCTAGGTGCATTCACACGTCTCGATTTCCAAGTCATGCAATTCAAATATACGGTCAAGGACAGGGTATTAAGTCCATCGTACCCGACCATCCCACCCTCCTTCGAGTCTGTGACAGAAGCGAGATTTTATTGGGATCTGATCGTAAGGCGAGCTCAGCAATGGCATATTGCTCAACACAGCGCTGCAACGGAACAGTTCTCCACGCTTGATTTTGGGGAGAATAACACGAGCGAGAATTTCAAGAGAGGATCTGAATTTGCAGACCGGACTGAAAGGGAACTTGTGGCGTATGAAGAGGTGACAGCGTTGTGGTACGAGAAATTCAAACCGATGTTTGAAAAGAGTAGGGAGCAGCCCGGAAGTAAAATGTTCGTTGCAGCGAGCATGATGATGGTTCGATATCTTCCGTCGAAATTCGCCATCTCGAGGAAAGCTCCGGATTGTGATTTGTATGCCGATCAGTATTTTGAGGACTATAAGTCTGTTGTTAGCCTTACTCGTGGGGTTCTTGAGGAATACAGTATGACCCTACCTGGCAAAGCGGGTTTTGGGATGGATGTTAATTTCGTTCTGAGCTTGTTTCTGGTTGCGACGAGGTGCAGAGAGCCGAGTGTGAGGAGAGAGGCCATTTCATTGTTGGTGAAGCATCCCAGGCGAGAGGGACTTTGGGATAGTTTGATGGCGGCTAGAGTGGCGACTTGGTTGATGGAGAAAGAGGAGGAAGGTATGGCAGATGGAAAGTATGTACCCGAAACGGCCAGGTTGAGGATAGTGAAGAACGATTTTGTGCTGAAGGAGAGGAAGGCGGTGATTCGGTGTTCGAAAATGGTTGAAGGGTGCGAGCAGAGAGTTGAGCTGCCTGATGTTACACTCACTTGGTGATGCAAAATGGAGGAGGGAGCTTAACACATGAATTGGAGAGAACGTATATGCCCTGGAGCACCAATTTAAGGGATCAATGCCGTCTGAAGTTCCCGACTTCGCCAAGACAATTTGCAAGACTTCTACATCGTAACTGAGTCTAGGATCTGCTGGCGAAGCGGCGCGGGTATTTCAAAATTGTCATGATGCCTCTGACCACTTCCATAGAGAGGGAGTTATCTGGGACTTCGTGAGACGCAGTTGTTCAACGCTCACGTAATTTACGAGGAACAGCATAGCCTAGAACAGCGTGCCGGTGGAAGGTGAGTCTAAGTGGCCTTGTCAGATGAAAGTCACGGGTAGTGGTCAATGCAATGGTGCAACAGGGCATTTCCAATTTGGTTCTAGTTCAGGGGTTCCTAATCTCTCCCCTTACATTATATCCTCACCTCTCTCCCCGCAGACTTAGAACCTTAGACCTTCAATACAATACATTTGCCCTCCAATTGATGCCTTTTCCATTAAACCATCTGACAGGCCTGAAGGCTTATCTCGATCCGCTACGTGTCTTTAATAGATCTGATGCATCGATGAAAATCTTCAGTGCATGTACTCACTATGCCTCCAATGAGATAAAGTTCGGTTCAAAGAAATTATGCTCAGCTTACAATCAATCAGGAGATACAGAAACCTTCTTCCAAGAAATGAGCATATTTGGTCAAACCATTATCTCGTGTTCTCGTACTGGACACTATACTGTACAAAGCTCAAAGGCTCAAAGTTCAGACTCGCTCATGCCGGCCAAATTAAATATCTTTCGAACGCCATTCATTAAGGGCATCGTCACCCGCCCGTCTACACCTAACATCAATTCGTTATCGCAAGCAAGCTCATTCGTAATCGAGTCCCTCCTCATTCGTCCACTGATCGTGCTCCTTACATGATTTCTTCCCCTATACACGTGTATTCGTCCCCTTTCTCGTTCATATTCCTTGACATACAGATACATGCAAAAAGATACAAGCAAAATCTCCAAACCTCTACCCCTCATACATGCTCGAGCCGCTTCGCTTACGCGGCAGCATTGCAAGCGTCCTCTTGGGCATTGCAGTCAGCTACGCTTGATCCAGCCAATGCGCCAGAGTTTGCCGCATTGCTGCAAGCAGTGTTCTGGACTGAACATGAGCGCTGAAGAGCAGCGGCCTTGTTGACGAATGTAGCGCCGTTAACAGCGAATGGACGATCGCCTGAGGATTGGACGACGGCTGGTGCAGCGCCGCCGAGCGCACCGGTGAAGGTTTGAACGTTGGCATTCAGAACTGCGCGCTTCTTGGAGGCTGACACGCCGAGCGCGGAGTTGAAAGCGTCGGCAGCAGCTTGGCCGGTTGCGGCTTCTGTGAAATTGTTAGTATTGAAGGAAGCATAGATGGGAGGTAAACATACTAGCAGCAGCTTGAGCAGCAGTGCAGGCAGCAAGAGCATCAGCACCGGCTTGGCAGCTTGAGCTGAGTTCACTGCAGATGAAGCTAGCAATGACACCGATGTTCAAAGCGGAGCCATGGTTGAAATCGGCCTGGTTGACGGCTTGGAAGCTAGCTTCCTTACGGCCATCAAGTCCAACAGCAAACTCAACAGCAGGGTCGGAGCAAGATCCGAAATCAAGAGCAGCACGCTTTACCTTGGCAGACGCAGCGGCGTTGCAAGCATCTTCTTGGGCGTTGCAGTCAGATACGCTTGTGCCAGCCAATGCGCCAGAATTGGCAGCGTTTGCACAGGCAGTGTTTTGGACGGAGCAGGATCGTTGGAGAGCTGCACCTTCATTGACGAAGGTGGCGCCATTGACACTAAATGGGCGATCTCCAGTTGAGGAGACAACTGCGGGAGCGGCACCACCGAGAGTGCCGGTGAAGCTTTGAACATTGGCTGGGTATCGTTAGTTCAAAACCCGTTTATCGAGAAGGAAAACTACTTACTGCCAGCAGCAGTAGCTGCGACAGCTGGGCTTGCAGCGGCGTCAGCTGCAGCGGGGCAAGCCGCCGCGGAAGCGTTAACAGCTGCAGAAGCGCTGGCGGCAGATGCGACGCCAGCAACTGCAGCATCGATTTCGGCGGCAGAGGCGTCATTAACGATGAGATTCTGGGAGAAAATGCACCCCTCGATGTCATCTGCAACATCACAGGTATTGCCTGCTCCAGTTGGGTCACCAATCTAATTTTGTTAGTGACGTCCAGTTGAACAAATAACTGTTGCTTACCGTTCCTGGTGCAAAGGTACCGGAGAGAAGAGCCTCCTGAGGATCGGCCCCGATGGAAGCGAGCTGTTGTGCAAGAGCGAGGACGATACCCTTGTTGACAGAGGCAGCGTTGGCCGAAGCCGGATCTTGATGTGCCTGAATAGCCTGGATCTCAGGGTTGACTGCGGTCTCGTTGCAGAGAACGCTGGCAAGTCCAACGGAGCCAGTGTTTCTCTCCAAAGCAGCGTACAACAAAGCATCTGCTTGACCAGTAACATTCCCAGCAGCCTTAGCGTTGGTGAAAGCTTGATCAGCAGTGGCTTGGTGAAGACAGTCCAAGTTGGCGATGGTTCCTGCACCAGCTGCGGCCGCGGCGTTGCCGAGCAGACCGAAGATGGGGTCCTGGATACCTGCAGGGTTGTTGATGTTCAAGTTGACACGGACGCCATCAAGGAATCTGTTGTGGGAGTGCTCTTGAGGAACCTCACGGCCTCGGAGCATGGCGCGGGGAATTGAGAATACATTCTTAGGCGCTGGCATAGGAGCTGCCGAGGTGAGGCCAAAAAAGGCAATAAGGATGGTCGCGGTCTCGTACTTCATGATTGCGGTTGTATAAGGAGGGACTAGAGATGCGATAGAAAGTATAGACAGTTAAAGAAGGACCGGCCTAAGAGTGTTGAATATAGCAATAAAGAATGTAGAGAATATAAGTTCACAGAACTGGGGAATGAAAGAATGTATAGTGAACCGAATGAGAGACTGAAGATGCGATGAAGAGAAACAGCAAGAGCAAGTGGATGAGGGTCTCTTATAGCTTGAATCGTTCAGTAAACCATCATTTCCTTTGAAAACTGGATCAAACGGTGACCCGGCATGGCTTTCCCCTCCTCTCACCCTTAGCATTCGATTGAATTACTGCAAGGAAGATCATACTGGAGAACATGGCGTTTCTTCTGGATGAACTACATCCGTTGTGCAGTCGCTTGGTCCAATGGTGGTCGAGGCCACCGCCACAACCGTTGCTTGGGCGCGGCTAGAGCTTTCTCATCGCGCTCGGGGGGCCCACCGATTGGCTGAGCATTGTTCAAATGAGGCCAAAGATTCAGATGTGACCGGCCCGGTGACATTGATGACATGATATGCGCGGTATCAGATGGTGTAGGGATGGGGTAGGGATGCTGGGCAGACTTGCGGCACCCTGATGCTGTCCTACTGTCTGGAATGAGAGACGCCCCACGATTGATGAGCGCCATGATCGACCGTCCTGGTGTGCTCGCGCTCTTAGGATTGGTGGCATTCCCCTCGACGGTCTTGCGATGAACATCATCAGAAGGGCGGGGAATTCTTGGGACGAGGGTCGTCTCACAAGGTTTGAGTTCTCTAGGCGAGGATGTGTGACAGGCCTGTTGTGAGACGAGCACGTGACGCATCCAGGGGTACGCGATCAGATTAGACAAGGGGCATGTCCACTGTTGAGGAGGCCCGCCCAAGCGCTGGACTTCTTGGTGTGGTCGTCCAGGCTCTTTACTGCAATGCGAAAACCGCATCGTCGGCCCGCCTCAAGAAACTGTCGTCATCCATCTAATGTTTTCATGCTTCACACCAGACTGAAAGGGCATGACAGGCGACTTGGCGCAATTTAGTGTTGGACCTCGGCGGGAGAGGCCGTCCTGAGAATTTTACCTGCTGCGAGATAATTACCTGCGAGGTTTGAAGACTCAGTCTGCCAAAATCGTATGACACGTCTTTTGTCAGCGGCTGAAGAAATTAAGTTAAAGTCTCCTCACGTCCCTCACGTCCCGCATGTCAGGGCGAAGTATAATCTCACGTCGAAGCAGTTCCTTCACAACTCATCGACGATCACAGGTGTTCAAAAACGTGTCGTCGGATGTTTAATTTGCATAAGGCTGATCACAGGGAAGATAAAATATCGGATGGTAATAAGATGTCGAGATGTTCCTTGAAATTTATGCCATGAAGTTCAGGACATACCTTAGTAGAACAAGTACCGTTTCCCCACGCTCCGTGCGCGTGGTGATCCATGTAAGCTAAGGAAAGTAGAGGCGGAGGGTTTGTCAAAGTTTTCACTGAGAAAAACACTACCGTCGAGCATGAATGACATAAGACTGCTATGAGAAACTTCCATCACTCTTTAAAATGCGTTGGGAACTCCTACATGCAGGAGCAATCCGAATAAACAGTAGCGCCAAGAACGTGAAGCACTGACTCCTGCATCGACGTCATCATTGTGGCTGTGAATGTCAGGAAGCTGTAGAAAGATGCTGTAAACGCATTCGATATTCGTTACCGAAGTTGTGGACGTACCGAGCACATCAAGTGTAACCTTAATCATTTCGCTTTCTCCTTCCTTCAAACTCTCGGATAAATGGATAAATCGTGTGCCGTGCTCCGAAAACATGCAATGTACTTCAGTTGTGTCTGAAGTTGTGAACACCGCAGCCTACCGTACGGTACCAGACTTCAACATTGCGATCCCATCCTAATCATTAAAATAAACCCAAGATTAGACTTCGCCATGCTACCCCGTTATCAGTAACCTTAAATGTAACCTTCAAATTACTACCCATGTAACATGATCGTAGTTTCGAAGCGGTGAAGACAGCACTGAGATTGTGTCAACAGTGATACCTTGTTTGCTACTTGGGCACTAAGATACATCGCATAATTACTAGACAATGCGTGCACAAGTTTAATGCACCGCACGAATGCCATTGAAACTTGGCTTGGGTGGCCAAGTGGTATCCCGAAAGCGCAATGTACCTCCAAATCAAGGAACCCGATACTTGAACGGGTGTGGTAGATTCGGAATGCAGGTTTGCCGTCAAAGTATGACATGAGGAAAGTTATATTGACGATGGGATGTATGACGAAAGTTTAATTGCACGGATCCATTTCGGCCACGCTGAATCGTTCGTGTCACTTGAGGTGTGAACGCATGAGATCGAGGATCATAAAGCTTAGCCTAGATTACCGTCAAGGTTTTACCTACGTTGGAGAACTTTTGAGGTGGGGAGGATCTTGTCGCCTTCGATGAATTAAGACTTTTTGATTCCTCAGCCCTACTACAGGAGCTCAAGGCTACCATTTCCCGTGAACCATTATACTACGTCCAAATTAGCCTGCTAGGCGAGAAGAATAAGGCATTAGACTGGGTGGAATCCACGCAAACAGGTACCTCTAGAACAATCAAACGTGTGCAAACGCGCTAGGGGAGTGGGCTGGGACCGTACGCGCACGAGATCGGGGACGATGACAAGTCAAAAACCTTACAGTTCAGAGCAAGACTTAAGATTTATAGACAGATTACCTCAGGAATAAACAATGGAGTTGTGGCACTGTTCAGAGTTCAGGTACAGAGAGATAAACAAGATATATAATCGCTCGGATCGGCATTCGACCACTCAGTAAGCTGGATCACCTGTATGTTTGCAAGTAAAGCTTGTGGCGACTCAACGTCGGCCGTTTCAAGTGAGTTCGCACATGAGGCCAAGCTAGTCATCCGTCACTTGTTCCAGGCGCCCTTTTCATCTCCTCTCAAACCTAGTACCGCACATAACCCGATCTCCAACTCTCAATCCGGCGATATAACTTCCTCTCTATCTCAAAGCTTAGATCTCCTACAGCATCCCGAGGTCTCGGTGCTAGAGTTGTATAGAATCTCTTGACCCCAACTAGTTGTTCAATCTCGACTTCCCGCTGCGTTTTTTGATAAGCGCTCATAAGGATTACCAGGAGGCGACTTGTACGTGTATCTGAGCCATTCCTTTAGTCTCAATGTGAAGATATAGGACATAGGCGACAGCTCTTCTATACCAACAACAATGAAAAGCGGGGGGGTACCATAGCGCTTAGGTACGATGTCAGATTCAGTCCCACCTAGTGGATAAGAAGTGTTAACCAAAGCGTCTGCATAGGTGGTTCCTGAAAGACATGTGTGGAAAGGACAGTCGAGGAACTTCGCGAAACGTGAAGACGTGGATAATAGTGCACAATCCAAGAACCCAAACAAAATACCTCCATATTGTCTTAATAGTGACCCAGATCAGCTCGGATAGAAACTTCTTTTCTTGCTCGGGTAAGGCGAAATATGATTTCGGCGCTTGACGCTCAAGGAGGCCATGATAAACCAAAAAACTTCAATGAAAGGAGCTAATCTTTGCTAAAAACGGGACGGATTGCATCATTGTGTGATAAGACATTTGACATGGTATTGTATAGAGTGCCTGGAAAGCCACATTGTCCTGCCAGTAATGGCAACATTTCGCAGAAGTTTGCCTGTCCTCAACATCGCGTGACGTTGGAGAATGATTGGTTGTGACTTATCCTTAGGGCAGGCGATGATTCCTTTCTGATATCAATAAATACTGTTGTGGAATCGGCATTTGCTTAAGCTCACGAACCATTTGGTGAAAGGAGTATAACAAACCTGAAGATCTGCCGATAGCGAATGAGGGAACGTATCTCCGAGACTTAACCATGATTGTGGACACAACCCAGTGTTAGCGACTTGAGAATCAAATCGAGGACGCAAAAGCGATGCATAATGTTGGATCGATTGTGGCTGGAACTACGATGTTGAAATTTTCGCACGTGATAGCCCCTTCCAGGAATGTGGACCTAGCCACGGGAAGAAGCTGCTGACTTGGGACCTGGCCACCAAAGGAAAAAGTCGGACTGCCCATGATACCTACGTCACCCCGACTTCATTAGCCATCCTTTACTCTTAAAGTAGAATAAGCCCAAGCGACATGTAACAATTCTTGCTAAGTCTAGAGAGTCTGAGCGGAATTGGGACATCGAGTATTAGCAATATCCAACAAAAGTCCTCTAACTGGCATGGAAGCCATGCCATACTGCCCTGTCATCACTTTCTCATCGGTCCTCGAACGTTGATCATGTCCCAAACTTTCAGTGTCCTGATATATTCGTTCATGTTCTCCGACGCCCTGCCATACTCTCCCACTTCGTTCGGGACTTCGATCCTCAAATCTCCTATCCAATCTTCGTCTCTGGATTTCATAGCCGGAAGATAGCTCTTATTCCCAACAACGGGAAGCTCAATTTCCACTCCCCACGGCCCTCTGACCTAAAACCGCTTATAAGGATCTCCTCTCTTTCGGTGTCGGGGCCACTCCAGCCACTCCTCCGGCCTCAAGATTAGTACATCAGTGGTCGATGAAGCGTCTTCTTTACTAACAACTTGAAAGCGGTGGCCAGCGATGGTCCAGAAAGCTTGTACAGGTTCCGAGCTAAGAATAAGTCCGATATGATTAACATTGGACATTTCAGCCTGTTCAGGTCCGAGACAGATTTTGTTGAACGGAAACTCAACGTATTCGCGGTAAGGATAAGTGTTCGATAATAGATATAGGACAAATACCGTTGATGCGTGTTGGTTGAAGGTCTAACGGTTCTTGTCGTCGATTTGGGCTTGGATTTATGGGGGCCGAGGAGAGGGTACATTGCTGAGAATTTGCGATGTTGCAGCGCCGACGTGCTTGGCACATTGGTGCTAGGATTGTTTCCATAAAGTTTGGTGGTTAGAGAATGATAGTCTTGCACGATGGCCACGGCCAGACGGCGGCATCGAGGATAGGAAGGCGTCATGAATACCGTCCCCCGAATTGGTATGAGTTGTGGGGGAATTGAACGTGTCCGCAACATGGTACTCCACTAGTGGAAAATTGAAGTAAGCCTCTTGTCGAAGGTCGAGGGTCCAATGTACAGCTGACTGGTGGTAGGCTCGATTGACTTCAAAGAAGAGATTGACTGATGAATTGAGCAGAAATTTCGTCGTCCTGGTGGCTGCATCCGAAATGTTGGCTTCGACACGTGAGCATTCCACGGCATGGATGTCGCCTTTCTGATCTCAACACAATATGACCTATCAAATTAACATAAAATGGTTGATCGAACACCCCCAAAAGCAAATAAACATTGGTGCTTACCTGTCAGTCTGGAAGAGGGACGAACCATTATTGCGAGAATTGAAACCAAACTCCATTCAATGTGATGTATGTACCTCTTAACACACAATGCTCTAACGGACCAACCATGCATATGCCCAAGCCCATGCCCAAGCCCAATGGCGAAGCGATTCGAGCGTCATCTATACCCCGAACCACGTCTTTCCTCTCTCATAAACATAAAAACTGACCGCCACCATCGGCACGACTTTCACGTATCCAATAGTAAGTCCCACAAAGAATCCCTGAATACCCCGCTCCCTGAAAATTAGCTTCGCTGTCTCTCCAACATGTAATCTGCGCCCGTCCCCTACTGCTCCCCCTACCTGCATTCTTCTCCTAATCACTTCGAGAGGATATGCCGATGTCTGGGAAACGAGCCCAGCAATTCCACCCGCGAACAATTCTGCCCATGATCGCAGCGGCGGCGGTTTATCTACTAGTAAGCCCTCAGGTTTAGGAAGAGTTGTATAAGGTGCAAGTATTGGATGGCGCAAAACATCGCCCGCAGTATCGTGTGTCAGGAAGGACATCCCAGCATATGGCAACATACCCATAATTGTTGCGCTGAATCCTCGATAAAAATTTGCTAATCCGGATATTGTCGTAACATTTCGTACAGCATCTGCTGTCATAGCGACCGCTGCTGGTGCGTTCGCGCCCGGTCTAGGAACTGGGAGTGCTTCATTGTAAATTCGTTTGCAGATTGCTGATAGTGAGGATCTAGAATCACGCTTGGTTTCGAAAGCAAGTCGGACACGGATAACCTCTAGAGGATAGGTAACGAATACACTTGTCACGCCTGCGAGGGAGCCAGATACTAGACGTCGGATGGGTGTCTCGTGTGCTGGCGAGGGAATCACGACGGAACGAATTTGCTCATAGGCCAAGAATTTGATCGCGGCGTACGGGAAGATACGAAGTAGAGTCGCTGAGTGTCCTCGGAATAGACCTCGGGGTCCTTCGTCTCTGTAGATATCTTTCATGGCGGTCACAACGCCGAACCAGCTTCCCGTGTACTTCATATACTGTGGGTTTGAGGCCTGAAACAAGATCTTGACACGATCTAGGGGCGCGACAACTGTTTTCGCCTGCAAATATATCAGCGCCTACTTCGGTCCAGTATCTTGAAAGGCACATACAGCACTCCCTGCCAGGCCTCCCGCCACCCCCGTCCGCCAGACATATTCTAGGCTCTGCTTGTGGTATTTCTTCGTCTTCGGTGTTATCGTCTCATCGTCTGTTGGGCATACAGGAGGCTCCTTCCTGCTTTTCCGCACCTCGGCGTCCATCTCTCGTGGTTTGTCCTGGAGTATCGCGGATGAAGGGACATTGTTGATTAGCACCGAGGGCATTCCTAGCCGCCCAATGGCTTTCTGTTATTATCTGTCTTGGCGGTCTCTGAAGGTCATCTGATAGTCATCTCGTTGGAATACAGAGTCGATATGAAGAGTATAGAGATCGTAGGGTCGTTGTCGTGAAGTTTGAGTTCTTGTTAATGCGCCGAATGTGATTGCCGAGGGAACGTCATTCTCTCGCGGTCTCGGCTGTTGATTGGATTTTTCTTCCGACGGAGGAGTTTTGTTTATCCGACCTTGAATATCGCATTTTTGACAGCATTTGTGTACGGGTCTGGTGCTTTATATTCATTGGCGGGAGGCTTCTTGGCCTAATTCCATGTCTAGGATTATTTCTGTTGTGTTCGTTCTTTCCTTGGGGCCGCATTAGTTCTGGTGCTCTCTTCCCGCAATTTCTATCTTCTCAAGTGTCATTGGTGTTCTATCGATATATATGGCGTCTTGCCTTTTGCATCAAAATGCGGATGCAAGTATTTCAATTATCGACATCCCTAGCTCTATTGAAATAGCTCAAGGCCTTTCAACTACAAGCAGAAGATTACTTTCATCCGACCCTCTTACAAAACCACATCCATCAGTTGAGCCAAAAACCGAAAAGGCCAGAGAAAGAATAGGAGAGGTATCCTTAAATGACTTACTGCTGTGTAAGCATTTGGAATTTGCTCTTGATGAAGCCAAAGTAGAATATCAAGGGGAGTGGTGCTTGCCTCGAGCAGTAGCGGATAGACCTGCTGAGACTCCACTCAATTGCAAGAAACGGAAGAACGGGGATTCTGACCATAAAAACGGTCCAGAGGATGAGAGCAATTCAGCACTCCAAAATGCGGTACAGCTGCAAAAAAATGCAGATGGACAACTCTTTTTTAGAAACTCGAAAGAAGAATATTTATCTTTCAGAATAGATTCAGATGAGACCGGAGGAAAGATACCCTCCAAGTCGACATTATTATGCGGTGAAATCGCTAGCACAAGAGACACTTTTATGTCTTTTGCTCCACAATTCGACCTCATCATTCTGGATCCACCGTGGCCAAACCGTTCAGCGCGTAGGAAAAAGTCTTACGGCATATCTTCCGGAAGCTCGGAAATTCAGAAATTGCTATCCACCATCCCAATACAAGAGAATCTCGCCGCAGACGGAACTGTCGGAATCTGGATAACGAATAAAGAGGCTTTCAGAGACATACTGCTTCAACCTAATGGAATATTTGATGAATGGGAAGTCCGTTTGGTTGAGGAATGGATTTGGTTGAAGACGACGGTCAAGGGAGAGCCTGTTTGCGCATTGGATTCAGTTTGGCGGAAACCGTATGAGATTCTTCTTATTGGTAAGAGAGGGGCACCACAAAGCAAAGATATAAAGAGAAGAGTGCTAATAGGAGTTCCGGATTTACATTCCCGAAAACCAAACTTGAAGGGACTATTCGAGCACATGATCCAGAAGGAAGAATATGAAGCCTTAGAGATCTTTGCACGTAACATGACTGCTGGTTGGTGGGCGTGGGGTAATGAGGTTCTCAAATTCCAGATGGACAGTTATTGGATAGAGCCACGAAGCTATTGATATCCTTAAAACTGTTGGCACTATTGTATATCCGTTTTATGACCCGTGATTGTACATAATATACAACTATTCTCCCCTATTCGTACATCATTTGTTCATCGTTGTACCGGTGGCAATTCGACATCCTGCTCAACCTCGACAGCTTCGCCAACATCTTCCCACTCTGTACGTTGCGGCGTCTGCTTCCACGCTTCTTTACCCGACAATAGAGCCTTTGCTTGTTCCGCCATGCTTTCTCGCTCTTTGGTCGGCTTTGTTCGCACGTCCCAGGCGAATGCCGATTCCGCCTCTTCTCTCTCCTTTTTCGCTGCATCGTAGGTATCCTTGTCCCATCTATAGAAATATCATCAGCAATGTTCCCAACCCTGCATACAAGACACTTGATACATTTGCTGCATTGAGGTCATGCGACAATTGCTGTGGAGAACGCAGACGATCGAAAGGAGCTTACTCGTCCAAGGATTCTGGCACCGCAGGCCATACAAACGGCTTGTCCATTTCAACCATCATCTTCTTGATAGCTCTTGGTCTGTACCATTTCCGGGGTTTCGGTCTGTTCTCGCCTGGTTTATCCTGTCGAACTTTCTGCTGCTGGATGTAACTCCTCACCCCTCGTACGCTAACCCCGTAGGCATTCCATAAATAATCGCGGAGATCGAGCTTGTTCAGACTGAGAGGTACGATAAAGGATGCGAACGTCGGTGGGTGGGTTGGTGTTCGCAAGAGGGTGAGAGTGAAGTTTGGTCTAGTGTAATGCTGTCAGCCAGCACGAAAAGGAGATAGGAATTAGGAATTAACGGAGAAGAAAGTCACACACAGAAAGACCTGTTTCCTCCCCAGTTTCGGCCCTACTCGAGCAGGAATCTGCGATGCCATGTCGCTGCTGATACTCCCTGGAATTACGCCGGGAGAAAAAAGATTGATATCTCGGCGTCTTCAGTGGCCGCAAAGAGTTAGTCTGCGTGTGATTAGCGCAGGTCTCGTGAACGAATCACAGTGGAAACGGAATGGCTGCATCGCAGCTCATGCGGCTGACAAATATTGATGTAACGAGCCCCGCCACGACCCCGCGGTTGCCTCGACACAATTTAAATACTTTAAGCACTTCAATCTTTGTTCGAGACTCAATTGAGCTTGCTTGACTCCATCGCATTTCCTGCACGCAAAACTTCCTCACAAATCTCAGTTTATAATTCAAAATGGCCTCCAACCCCCCCTCTACCTGCTGCACTGTTGGTGTCAAGCACGAGTAAGTGTGAATGCTTCTGTTGTCATAGCTCAAATGGAAGGCCAATTAAGCTCCAAAATAGTCAACGTGGTAGAGAAAGGCTATTAGAACTAATAATGAGACAGCGGCGAGCCTGTTGGCAAATCCATCAAAATTGGCTCTATTGAAGCTTACGGTAAGACCCTTCTCTTATCATTACAACTCCCGTCCCATTGAGACAACAAGCCAATAAACTCAAATAGTATCCGAGCCTACTGGCAAGACTGTCCACAAAGACACTGCAATCCTCTTCCTCCCAGATGTCATCGGTATCTGGCAGAACTCTCAATTGATGGCTGATCAGTTTGCCTCAAATGGCTATTACACCCTAATACCAGATCTCTTCAATGGCGACGCTCTTACCCTCAATCGTCATGCAGGTTTCGATTTGATGGCTTGGTTGACCAAGGGAACAGGTGGAAACAATCCACACACATACGAAGCTGTTGATCCAATTGTCGAGAAATCGATCAAATACCTACAGGAGCAAGGCTTCAAGAAGATTGGTGCCGTCGGATACTGCTTCGTGCGTTGCATATTTAGCTATTTTTGGAATACTAGTTGATTTATTATAGGGTGCCAAATATGTTATCCGCTTCATGCCAAAGGGTAAGGGTATTGATGTCGGTTACGTTGCTCACCCCTCGTAAGCGCTCCTGGTTTCGAATGCTGCTATTGATTCAGCTAAATTAACTATCTTCAGTTTCGTTGAAGAAGACGAGCTCTCAGCCATCTCTGGCCCGCTGTCAATATCCGCCGCCGAGACCGACCAAATATTCCCTGCCGAGAAGCGTCACAAGTCTGAGGAAATCCTGATCAAAACAAAGCAACCATACCAAATTAACCTGTTCTCTGGTGTTTCCCATGGATTCAGTGTCCGTTGCGACACAAGCAACAAGATTGAGAGATTTGCTAAAGAGAAAGCTTTCTTGCAGGCTGTTCACTGGTTCGACGAGCACTTGATCTGACTGCATGGTGCCAAGAGAGGGGGCAAGCTATGATGATGAATGCGAAAAAGACTAAACGAGGAAATGATACATATACTCTGTTAACAACAACATCCTCTGGACAAGCTTTTCACTATGGAAGTTAGACAATACAAATGTGGAGGCCAGAATTCAATGCCCATTATGCTTCTGTTCTAAGTGTAACATCCTATTCCATGACATCCAGCATCCTTCTATTTTTTATCGCAGCATTAGCCGACTCTGATCTGCATGTTGAATGTTCGAAGATGTTTCATCGATTGAAGATTAAGTGCTTTCCGTTTTCTAGATCATAGTCCGTTCTTAGTAGCGGAAGAATTTGTTCACTATGATTCCGAATCCTGCAAGCTTAGAGCATTGCTAAATGAAAATTGATAATTTATATCGTCGAGCAACATTTGGACAGAGGCATATATGACAGAAATGCAAGGCTTGCTGGGGCGCAGGGGATTAAACACCATTGGTATTCTGATCATATAGCAGATACCTATAAATCTACCAAACTGTATCTAATCTCGAGAAGAACCTCTACTATGACACGACCAAGCACTCAAGGCAAAGCAGCATTAACAGCAATCTCAAACCGTACTCCGCCGTTCAACTCCTTAACTTCAACTGCCGTCCACGCAGGACGATGCTCTCTGAAATACCCCGCGGCAACGGCTAACAATGTTTTGAATACGTACGGATCCTTGATCCCGCCGGCATGATAGGTAGTGAGCTGATATATGGAACCCCAAAGCTCCTCGGGACTGAGTGAGGGATCCACCGCATGAAGGGACTTCTCGACTTTCTGTCTGATTGTGAACTCTGATTTCTCTCAAGTATAATGCAAATCCAAAGAAATGTCCTAGATTATGAAGGATAATGAGACAGCATGGGCAAACTTACATCAAAAGCCGTAGCAAACTCCAATTCCAAGTCATCCATAGGATTTCCAGTACTGTCTCTAGCTACGTGCCCCGATGTTGCGACTAAGCGTCGTCCGGGAGGGACCACGACAGCGGCTGAAATCTTATACTTCTCCGCTTCGTCATAGCCTGGGAAGTTAACCCATTGTAGGCCGCCTGCGGAGATGCCTAAAGAAGAGACTGCTTCACTTGAGCTCATTTTGCTTGGTAGGATGATACGTGCGAATGTTTTTAAATCGAGAAATCAAATATCCTAGCGGTGTATGGTAGAATGGTTTAGGTTTTATAGAGCTGAATCTGACGTGAGACAGGAAATCAGCGCGCTCGATCCTTGTTCAATGGTTGACAGTAAAGATTGAACTACCACCAAAATCAGTGTGCGAATGCAAGTGCACATCAACGATGTGGGATTCGCCTAGAATACGAAGCAAAGCTAATAATCACTTCTTTCTCGATTATTTGGTTATGCGCCATGTCCAATCGAATGTCAGCCTAACAATTCCAAATATAAACACGCCAAAGAATTGTTCGGTGGACTTTCCAAAGGTTCCTGCGAAGTACTATGTTGCTGGAAGCAAATATGGGCTCCAATTTGGTTTTCGTCTTAACGAATACAATTAATGTCCAAAGAATGCTAGACAACCAAACAATCAAACAACCTAGAGTGTTATTGCAAAATCAATACATAGCCCACCCTCCACTTGCGCTGATTGTCTGTCCGGTCACCCATCTGCTTTCTGCACTCGCTAGCCAACATACGATCATGGCGACTTCTTCAATAGTTCCAACGCGATTCTCAATCGGGGTTGCGGCTTTCTGTGCGTTGACGATATCTTTGGGTATATTGTCAAGCATCTCCGACTGTACTGGCCCTGGATTAACTGCATTGACAGTCGTGCCATTTTTACCCAGTTCTGCAGCCCAGCATCTTGTCAAACCTTCCAAGGCTGCTTTACTCGAACAGTATAATCCCAACTCTTTGAATCCTGATCTACTGCCTACAGAAGATATGTTGATGATCCTTCCGCCAGCTGGAAGGTATGGGAGGACCGCTTGCGTCATGAGGAGAGCTCCTCGAACATTGATGTCATAGACACGTGCGAAGTCCTCGGCCGTGATTGTCCCTAATCCTTTGACAACTTCGACTCCAGCATTGTTAACTAAAATGTCGATGGTTTTTGGTCTGCCAGTCGATTCAAGCCAGGCCAGCGCTTGATCGACTACTCTCGTTGGCGCATCAATTGAGCTGAGGTCTCCTCGGATACTTGTCGCAAGAGGCTTATGATCGAGAGATGTAATCTTAGAAACAATTTCGTCCGCAAGAGGGCCACTTCGTTCAGAGGTGTAGATGATGATTACCTGCGTCAATGTCAGTCATGTCTATGGACAATGATGGGCGGGTACTTACGTTGGCACCTCGTGCTGACAACGCGTATGCCATACCTTCCCCAAGACCCCGACTTCCGCCTGTGACGATAGCGACCTTACCACTCAACGGCAGAGTAAAAGACTGAGAGGCCATGTTGATAGTGTCGATGATTGAACTTTAATGTGTGGGATAGGATGGGATAATAATAGTAGGCATTGGGGTAACAGAGATAATAGTCTCGCGACATAGATAGCAATGGAAAGAGGGAATACGCCTACCTACATACCGTTTATATATCTTGTGACCCAAGTGTGAAGCAAGTGACGGAATATTGATGATGTTCAAAACTTGCGAAGATATTGGAAACTATCGGCGATAAGCTTCTTATCGCCTCGCTACAGGGATGCGAAAGCTTCTCGAGCTCATCATCCTCGGTCTTCTTGATTAACAAGTCTCATGACGCCGATGTTTTGAGCCCCATAGCTCCGAAGAAGAGTTTCGTGGATTATGGTGTGATGATCATTGTCCTAAGGTGTTTTGGACGTCCGCTACAACCTCCAAGCTCTCGAGTTGACGCCCTGGACCCCGCGTTCTGCCAATGCATCGAGCATCAGGCCTCTCCAGCAGCATCCAAGACTTGACTTCTTACCACAAAGATGTCTTCAGGGTCAGTGCAGTCTTGCAATTGCCCACCCGTAGATAGACAGCTGACAATGATGCAGATCACTTAAGGATCTATCGAAAGCTATCACGACCTCCTCTACGCACCTCACTCTTCCCCTGCCCGACGACCTCCTGCAAGTCATAAATGCTTATCTCGAGAAGCACACTCCGCAGGACGAGTCAGACTCACAGCGCCTACAAGAAGAACTCTTTCATGTCTATCAGTCTTCGTTCGTTGATCAGCCTGCGCGTCTGGCTCCCTTCCTCAGCATTCTCCGTACACTGAAGCCTGTACTTCGAGGCTCGGGCAGGTCGCTACAATGGTGGGACAAGCTTTCAACCCCAGTCATGATACACTTAGGAGTGGAGAAGGGTCTAGCATTTGAGGCAAGGGATACGCTACTTGAAATCCTGGTCTTTGACGAGGAAGATGAGGCTTCAAGACTAGAAGATGCTCAAGTCACCAGTGATGCTGTGGCAGATAGTTTATTAGCAACATGGTTAGAAAAGACAGAACTCACAGCTGGAGGATTTGACGAACATTCCTCTTTTGTGGTCAAGCAGATTCAGGCGATTCTGATTGCGTTTGGGAAGAAAAGACCGAAGGTTGGACATCAATTACAAAGCAGTTGACTCTGTTATGCTAACATGGCGCAGGACTTCTTGAATTCCATCAACAAAGTCTTCGTCAAGAAAACTTGCAGAATCCCTGCATTGTCTCTCCTCTGCGAGTTCTTCCGACATCAACCTCCGCATCTACACCAGCTTCTTCAGACACCCCTTTTCGACAATCTCCTGCAATGCCTGCAGGTTGACACTTCTACAAGAGCGATTTCCCTAGCAATCACTGCACTTATCATGTTTCTACCGCATATACCTACCTCAGCCTCGAGCCATCTACCGGCACTGTTCAATATATACAGTCGCTTGCTCTTCTGGGATCGAGAACGAAAAGCAGCAGAAATTTTGCCTAGGGCAGATGTGGAAACGGGGGCCGAGAATGATCTGTCGGAAAAGCAATCTTCAGAGACTGGAAAGGCTTGGGATAAACTCTCATATCTGCTCGAGTCTGATGATGATTCGGTTCCAGAATTATTGCATTACTTTACGTTTCTCTACGGTCTCTACCCGATCAATTTCATGAGCTATATTCGCAAACCTCAGAGATACCTTAGACATGCCAATTTCCCCGGTGCCGATGATTTGAACATCGAACCTGCCGAAATTCGACATAGGTCTGAACCATTTAGACAAGTCCATCTCCTTCATCCTAACTTTTTCATGCTGACTATCGATTCCGAAACGACGGACAATAATCGATGGATGAAAAGTGAGGCAGCGGACGTCGTCGCCGAATGCATGGCTCTTTACGTTCCCAGTGAAGAGAGTGCTCAGGCTCCAGGCAGATCTCGAGGGCCACTCAAGAAAATCGAGCCCAATTCAGACATACCGGATCATTCGCTCCTCGATTCCGAAGCTGCAACGCCTTACCAGTCACGACATACCAGTTGGCGAAATACTCAGTCGACTGCTGTCGCCTCACCTGAAGTTTATCGCTCATCAGGCTTGCACCGAAAGCTCTCACAGACTAGTCAATCGATGCCATCTGTCGCAGACTCACCATCACTTCATCCTTCCGATCGCTTTGATAGCCCTACTCTTCCCCCTCAGACGCTCGGTTCTCCGTCTAACAATCGTCTCTCTGACATGTTGAACTCTCAGAAATCAGCGCGAGGCAGTATATATCAAGCTCTCACCAATGACTCGGTTGCCTCACTTTCCCTCTCAAACAACCACCACGAGTCTCACGTTGATGCTTATCTCGAATCTCTTTCCCGGGACAATGTTCCAAGGTCGCCTTCCTTGAGACCAACCACGACCGATACAGTCCCTGCCCTGAAAGTTGCATATCTTCAACGAGAAATCCAGCTGCTGAAGAATGATCTTAACTTCGAGCGCTACCTGAAACAGCAGCATTTGTCGCATATTGGACAACTGCGCAGAAAACAAATCCGTGAGGCACGCGTGGAAGCTGAAACTCAGAATTTGTTGAACTCAAATCGGACCCTGAAGTCCAAGCTTGAAGAGGCGAAGAGGCTCAATCTTCAAATGAAGAAAGAGAATGAGAAGTCGAAGACCCATAGTAGAAAATGGGAGAGTGACCTTAGTGGAAAGTTACGTGTGCTGCGTGAAGAACAGAAGAAATGGAACAAGGAGAGAGAAGATCTGAAACGTGAGCTCGACATAGCCAACGAGAACGTTGCAAGACTCAAGAGCATTATAATAGAGACGGAGTCAAGGGAGCTCAGTGCAAATCAAAAGGTGTCAAGTGTGGAAAGCAGTCTCGATGAGCTTGAACGCCTTCGTGTTGAAGTCGAAGATCTGAAGCGAAAGGTCATCAAGTATGAAGCAGGAGAGCTTGCAGCTTCGAAAGCCAAGGAAAACGAGGAAGCTGCCCTCGGTCGCGTGGAAATTCTGGAGATGGAATTACGATCTCGTGATATGGAACTCGCCAAATCGAAGAAAGCTTTTGAGGCTGAGTTAGAGGCTGCTATATCAAAAGGTCATGAAGAACTCAACGAGAAGCATCAAAATGGCAATGGACGCCTAGAAAAGAAAGCCAAATTGACTCGAGATGTTCTTGACTCGGCCCTAGCAGCATCGCGTGCCAAAATCGCCGAGCTTCAGAAAGCACACAATCATCTTCTGAAGCGATACACCTCCCTTCAATCAGCTTACACTGACCTTCGAGAACATTTTGAGCAGTTGAGAGACGGCGATGACGCACTTCTTTCAGGCGGCGTATCATCAGCTGCCCCTCGGGCTTCAACCCCATCACCGTACCGGCAAAGACCTCACGCAAACTCCGACTCCGAGCCAAGCCAGGGATTCTCCTCTCCAGGTAGTAGCTCAAGCCAAGCCCCCCTCATACGGCCATCTAAATTGGACACGAGTTTTCGAACAACATCCCCAGACAGGAGTCCTTATTCGGGGCATATTCAGCATTTTCAATCTCCTCAGCCCTTCAACCCACCTGCACCGTCAGCCACTGGGCAGGCAAGTGTTGATAGTGGGAGTGGAGATAGCCATACGGGAAAACCAAAGATTAATCCGCAGAGTGACGTTAGGATATATGGTCGAGGTATTCATTCCAATCCCAGCATAGAAAGTGCTTGTTCTAATAAGACCATAGGAGGTGTACAAAACATCGGTAAGAAGGAAAAGACCGACAAGGGAAAGGAGAAAGACTTGAAAGATACCCAGCCAGGAAACTCGGAGCCGAAGAAGGAAAAGAAGACTCTTGGGATAAGAGGTATCCGTGGCTTTAATGTATGATTACGAAGGGCAAAGGGCATAGTTTGAAGAATCGGCTCTGGCGCTGAGATTCTAAGACCACAGCATTTGTCAAAAATAGCAATTCAAAGCGTTCGCATGCAGCAGTAGCAGCGACATCCGTCGATATACCGATAATAATTACAGTATAATTCAATTCGTCTCTAATGGCCCGGTTCTACCTGCCCCTTGAAGTTTAGCGAGCGGGCATGACGATCCCTGTGTTGAGATAAGCATTAGCGCAACTCGGGGTAACACATCAGCTCTTGTCCCATTCTTGACCTCGACTTGTTATCATGGAGTATCTGTTGATCTGATCTCTATAATCACTCTATCCCGAGCGATGTCGTCTTCATCTCGTATTTGGTTGAAATTCTCTGGTTTCATTGCTTTCATTCTGTTCGTGATAGCTGCATCATCACCATTTATCAAGCATGTGAAAACCAGTTTCATTCCATCTCATACATCGGACGAGAGGCCCTATAAAGCGCCAAATCAAAATGTCTGGACGGACTTGAGCAAATCCGAAGCAAAAGCTATTACTAATCTCTTGCTTTCGACCTCAGTTTTGAACCTAACGGATTCAGCAAAAGCGACGAGGTTGGTTTCTCCTGAGATCTAACGACCTTATGCTGAGTTATATTAGCGATGACAATGCTATTCTTCTTGTTGAATTGCTGCAGCCAAACAAGTCGGATGTTATATCTTATCTTAATGGATCGTCTGGACCGCCAGCTCGATGGGCACGTGCTGTCATCGAGCAAGGAGCTTCCAAAACGGCCTACATTGTCAATTACATGGTAAGTCTACCTTTTTTGAATAGTACGCTCTAATGTGGACTTTCAGGTTGGACCCTTGCCAATCGACAATTCATCAGTAGTGATACCTCTTGAATTTTGCTACAGCTCAGGGCGGAATTACGCAGTCAATCCGCTCGCAGACCAGGACAAACTTCAGATGTGGGCAAAATCGTTCGCCATTGGTATCTCCGATATTACAGATGAACTTTTGAGTGATGTAGGTCATATATCAAAACGTTCCATTAGTCAATACTAAGATAGAATCCTTCAGGATAAAGATCCATACGGTTTGAACAGCATCAACGCGCACGCCCGGATTTCGTACATCGAGAATGACAATTTGATGATTTGGATGCAGTTTTATCGATCGGGATTAAACTCTGATGCAACGTCTCTTTTACCACAGGGTCTCTATATTCAGCTCAGTAAGTAAGTCTGAACTATGGTACATTCTGTTAATCATCATAGATGTCTCTACGCGAAATCCCGAAAACTGGAAGGTACTCCAGTGGTACTATAGCAATAAAATATATGCAAACGAAACCGAGCTCAGGGCTGCAATGAAGTCTCCGGGATTTAAGAAGTCCGGTGTGAATCTTGATGGACATTGGAATGATATCGAAGACTTTGAAGCAGCACCGACCGGTCGTGAATTGCCGCCACCAACAATGATTCAGCCTATGGGAGCACGGCATAGGATTGACGAGAAAGAAAAGTATGTGTCCTGGATGGGCTTCGATTTCTATATGTCAACATCATCTGACACGGGTCTTGCTTTGCACGACATTCGGTTCAATGGTGATAGTGTAATGTACGAGCTTGGAATGCAAGAGGCACTCGCTCATTATGCGGGAGATGATCCAACACAGGGCGGACAGGAATTCCTCGATAGTTTTCTTTACATGGGCCTGGAAATGTATGAACTCGTACCAGGGTATGATTGTCCCGCATACGCAACTTTTCTCTCCACCGAGTACCATTTTAACGACAACAACACCAAGATCAACAAGAACAGCATATGTGTTTTCGAATACACGGCAGACCATCCCTTGCAACGTCATACTGCGGCTTCGCGAGTATCAATTTCGAGGAATACATATCTGGTTGTGAGGTTTGTGTCGACAGTCTGGAATTACGACTATACATTCGACTACATCTTCTACCTCGATGGAACAATCGAGGTCAAAGTGCGAGCCAGTGGATTCATCTTTGCAGCTTTCTGGACTGGGACGCATGCCAACGAAGACGAGTATGGTTACCGAGTCCACGATGCAGCTTCGACAAGCATGCACGATCATGTCATAAATTTCAAAGCTGATCTTGACGTTGCTGGAACTGAGAATATCATGGTTCGTGTTGGTGTTGAACCCCTCACGATTGACTATCCCTGGGATGACGAGAACACGACGCCACGAAACACAATGCATCTCGTCAAGAGGGTTGTTGAGAAAGAAACTGGCATTGACTGGCCTCAAAACTCAGGAGAACTTTTCATAGTCATGAACCAGAACGCTACAAATGCTTGGGGCGAGAAGAGAGGATATCGTGTGCAGCCTGGCACGGGAATTGGCGCCCCTGTTCATCTCACTATCTTGAACTCAACAACACTTGGGAAGGGAGCCGAGTGGGCATCGCATGACCTCTGGGCTCTCAAGAGGAAGGATACAGAGCCAAGGAGCTCGAGTCCTGCGAATGCACTCAGCCCTCTAGATCCGATTGTGGATTTCAGCAAGTTTGTGGATGGCGAGGACATTGTGCAGGATGATCTGTAAGTCTTGACACCCCACTTCTAATCCAACTTACGACCAACAATTTCATGCAGTGTCATTTGGTTCAATCTTGGCACGCATCATATTCCCCATGCTGGGGACATCCCAAATACATTAATGCATACTTCTTCCTCGTCAGTTATGTTTACACCTTTCAACTTCCATGATAGGGATCCAAGCATCCATACAAGACAAGGAGTAAAGATAGAGCATGGGAAAAAATCGAGACATTTTGGTGGCAGTTATAGCGAGGGGGCGACATTAAAGAAGGTAAGTTAACTCTCGGATAGTTATGTTTTAGACTGATCCTCACCTTCAACGTAGATCGATCTTGAACCCGACTTGAGTAGCTACCAAGTCCCTATCGATACAGAATCGAATTATAGTTTCGTGAATAAGCTTGGAGGTCCTGTACCTTGGAACTGAGGGAATGGCGAGGAAGTTATGATATCAATACACGAAGTTAAGCTAGATATACTGGAAGCATGGAAAGAGAATGAATTTTGTATGCATGAGATCGAAATGCGATGAGGAAGTATGCGCGAAGCTCACGAATAATGCTAGAAAAACACGGGAAATGAACCAAGATTTTACACATGGAACGAAAGGTAACGCAGATACGTACACATTTATACGACCCAGGAGTCTTAAGAATGAGTAATTTTATAGAAAACAAACAGTTCTAACTCTCATTCGCAATCTACCATTTTGATAGAGATTGGATTCCATCGAGATTTAGCGGAACTTTAAGCGTGTTAAGGTCTAAAAGTTTAGCGGTAGGTAGCTTAGATTTTAGGCGCAAGAGTCTATATTTGAACGACCGGAGCCTGGAAACATTTCTCGCTTCGCTTGCGAAGCCCCTGAATGAAGCATCATACGCAACAGGAACATAGTTCGATACTAATTCTTTGCTTGAAAGATCTTATTAGTATTATGGAATTCCATGGACACACAAGCGATGCTATCAAACAGGCAGACTTTGAAGGTGTACTAGGAAGAGCGCTGAAAGTTACAATAAGTTTCTGATTCGATAGCCGGTGTTGAGCTTGGCGGAACAACATCCCTAGACAGAGATTTAGTGACGCGCTCAAGCATGCCGAAGAAATTTCAACATCAAATACCAGCGCTCCTTATTTCCCGTCCATGCTTGTGATTTCGCGGCTCACTCTCCTCGGCGAAGGGACGTTCGTTGACTTCACCAAGAAAAAGATAGCTTTGCTTGACCACTCAAGAAGACTGGGAGTATAAATTAATTGCTATCAAAGCTCCAACTCGCCCTTCATGGGCCAGGAGGCCCAGGAGGGCTAGGAGGGCTAGGAGGACCTGTCAAAAGATTTTTATGAGCGAATCCCATGCGTTTATTCCCATAATCAAACACCACAAACTGTGACGCAATGATCGAGGTGCCCCAGAATGCTCGATCTCCCGCTCGCAGACTCGTGAAGCATACATTATCGTGAAGGAGCCCGACATGGATATGGTCTGCTGGAATTACGCCTCTGTAATTATCGCCAATACCAAATGTGATGCTTGGCAATTTGGCCCGAACTGCTGGATCACAACTGAACAGGTATGTGTTGATACCGGAATCCCACGTTGAATTCGGCACCTGGGCAAAGTATGCATCCATTGCCCATCGCGGGAAGACGAGACCATCTCCCCCAGTGTCAAAGATAACGTCGAATGGTGCCTGATGGTATGCTCCTGAACCTATGCCAATACCGTCGATGCTGATTGCCCAGAGAGTCTGCTGGTTTATGGGTGTATATGTTATACTGCCGTTGTATTTGTGGCTGTCTATGTAACCGAAGTCGATAACGCCTCTGAAACTATTTCTATGGAAGTCTATCGCAAATACAGGTTCTGCCAGAAGTCAATACACCGTTCTAAAACCGCCCTAGGACGTTTATGGAAACTTTTGAAGATGATATGGAAAAAATTGCTTACGATGGAGGAATTTCATGACTGTTTGCAGCCAGCCTGGCATCCGTTTTGGACTCGTCGGCTGGCCGTTTGGATCTGGATCGAAACCTAAGTTTCCATATGGAGGTCCAGTAATATGAGGTAGTGAAGTTACATTGTCGACCTCGAATGTAAAATTGGTCATTGATAGTGATCCGACTCTAACAGTGTCCTGGACCACGTAACCCATGTTGGGCGCAGAACCTGCATATTGTTGCCACCAAGTGTATCCGTCCACAAGTACTGCAGTCTGAGATCTATTTGGGTCATAAACAGGTGCTAGGCCACGTTGAGCAGGATTGATAAATGTAGACATGACTGAGAGGTCGACTGTGCCACTATCGACTACAACAAGAAGAGGCTGTGGAGGCGTGCCGATGTACATTGAAATCCACCAGCTATCATAATCAGTATTGATCGGAGGATTCGAAGGCGTCTGAACTCACTGGCTATCTGACCCAGATTGTGCGAGAATTTCTGTTCCATCTCTAGGGTCAGCAGGAGATCTCATTGCGTCTATCGAAAATCCCGATCGCTGGCCATAGATCTGCAGCTCCCCTACGATGTCTGTGCTGGTGCTGAAACATGATGACACGACGAAAACAGAAGCAAGAGTCGCACAATGCAAGAACAAGCTCCGTGCAGACATCATTAGTTGAACTTGAAGAACATCTTGAAAGCGCAAGCCAGAATGGTTATATCTTTTCACATCGGACTCGTGGTCTCGACGCGACGATCAGGGCCGACAACCAACAAACAAATCTGGTTGAAGAAAGGGACAGAGCGTGCAGTTTGTAAACGCAATGGAAAACGTTGGACTCCGGGATAACTTCACGCGATTATGCTTCAGGCTATGTGTACTTTCACGGGACCTGGCATTTTCAACTTTTGCCATATTGTCGGGTGCCAAAATTAGGCTCGTCGAGATTCTCCCAAATGAATTTTATATTGGGTGCGCGCAACCAAAGGGACTTCCCTTTTTCTCGGAATGCAGGGGAAGTGTCTTTATTCTCTTCGTTCGGAAATGATGGGAAAGGATGCCGACGTTACACATTAACATTGCGTGTTATCGTAGTTGAGAAGAAGCACCGAAGTGAGCGGCACGAAGTCGGTTGTTGTTTCATGGAAGAAATCCGGGTGGCTGGCGAATCACCGACGCCGCTTTAAGCCTGCATCCCATTCTATCACGAGTCAAGGCTTCAAATTTGAGTCAATGGCCTTGAGAATGTAAATGATGAACTGTGCAAAATCGAATTTCATACCTGAGTATTGAAGAACACATCATGCTTGCGTAAATCGATTCTAGGCATCTTCTAAAGTATCTAAGGGGTCTTGGAATGCTTTCAGCTCTGCTAATTTCGAAAGGTAGGCACAATTGACGCTTCAACCCTAGCTCTCCGTTATGCACTCTTCCTTGCTCTGAACACGACTAAGATGCCGACTATTTCCACATTGGCTGCTTCAAGTGGTCTACGGGAAGATGTCTCTCAATGCACCAATATTCCAACTACGATGCTGTCGGCTTGCTCCTGCCTCGCGCTCTCGCTCACGACCCTAGCGTCCTCTAGCAACAGATCGTCTAAGTAAAGTACCTATTAAAACTAGGTAGCTTTAATACAAGCAAGTGCTCTTCGGTAAAATCAACCAGGTCTGTGAGATCAAGTCCCACGCGATGGACAGGGGATAGGACTGCAGACAGAGACAGGGGATCAAAAAGCATGAGAATCTCACAGCATTTGGTAGCAGAGATCGCAACTGCCTTATCCCGTTCCTCTTAAAAACTTTGAAATCCATTGAGCAAATAAACGATGATCAATGATCAAAATGAAAGAAGCTCTTATGGTTATCCAGCTTCGTCGTTTGCTGATCCATAACGCTCTGAGCATTCTGCACCGTATCCACCTGTACAAATATTAGTACTTGAAGTCTGGAAGGCTGGAAATGGGGGCCAACTGTTCAAGGAACAGCAATATCCATTTCGAACAAGTGAGAAAGCCTTCACATCCCAGTCCAGGATCGAAGATAAGCGGATCTGAACATGAAATGATACTCACTTTATGCACTCTCTCCATTCCATCTTCTCCTTCCCCATTCGCGCCACCATTCACCTGATCAACGGGAACGTCCGTCTTCTGCTCCTCCGGATGATGGTCTTCAAACAAATCCTTAATGGTCCCTTTCCCGGTCGCAGCTTGATAAACGGCAAAACTCGTAGCAAATGCTTGATGAGCGCCGATCTGAATTGCGTCTAGCATCGCGACGGCGAAGTTTTGACAGTTATTGGATATTATGTTGTATGCTGCACGTTTTTGACGCATATTGTGGATTGTCATTTCGCCTGCTTTTGTTATCTCATCGTCCAGAAAGACAGGTAAGAATGATGAGGCGAGAAAGGGAAAAGGTTTGGGAGTTACCTGCTTGCCTCAACGCTTCATCCGTAAACCTCGTCTTTCCCACCTCGAATGTGTGCCATTCCTCTGTAATGATCATTTCATTGATGTATATAACATCAAGATGTTCGTCCATCCATAATTCGTGCGCGTACTCTCCTACCAATACTGCCCAGTGCTGTGTTGGATCTGGATACCTTCAACTCATCTCGTTAGCCCTATCCCGTAGAACACCCAGTAACAGATCCTGGTCATGGGACCAAGAATAAGAAATCATGAAGTTTGGAGAGGAAACTCACTTCCCAATCTCCCTGGTAACCATCTTCCCTAACCCACTCTTTTCCGCCAACCACTTTCCCCCCATCCCCGCCACTGGATGCCAACCTATCCACACCGTCCTCAGGTCATCATCTACTCTCGGCTCCCCGGGCGGGATGACATTTGGTTTGTGGCCTAGTCCTAATGCATGCTGGAGGTACAACTCTCCCTTCAAGAGGGAGTCTCTAGAGGCTGCTTCAGCTTTGGAGAGTTGTTCGTGTCTGGGAGATATTAGTAAGGGTTGGGGGATGAGGGATGGTAGGGAAGAAAAGTACAGAAGAGCGTTGAATTTATCGCGTTTGCGAACGTGTTCTTCGTGATTTGGGGAGGGGAGGTCGGACATCTTAGTCGAAGCGAGGGTGGAAATGACAGTGAGTCTGAAGGCTGAGTCTCGGGGAGGATAATTAGATGAGGATGAGAGCTGAGGTTGGCGCGTGACTAAAGATTAAGATGTTTGAGATTAGATAACTGAACCTTGAAACTTTATGCCTCACCCTTAAGGCATTAACTCTCTGCTTGGAGGTCACCGATAGATGGATCTCGAACAGGCACTTGAGAAGAAGCTCAATACCTTCTGCACTCTACCTCTGAATTTCCCTCTCATACTTCAGACGTATAGCGTCTTGCTAAAAATTATCAGGCCAGACATAAAAACTTGACAGGGCACTCGCAAATCCATGTTCACGATCTAGTCACACAATTTCTGTTCGAAGATGAACTCTAAAAATGAGCCCCAATATTCTGATCTTTCGGATGCATGCCTTTTTCAAGTCAATTCAGCGCTCTATCAACCCAACATGCTTAAGATCTAGGACGGCTCATACCCACCAGAAGGAGAGAATATCACGATGGCCTCGGTGGAGAGCACATGATGCAAGCCAACGCTGCCATCCCCCGAGTGACATTCTCCTCGACGCCTCCTGCAGGACGCACAATGGGAAAAGACCGTAGGATGAGAAGAATATGAAAGTTTATTTTTTTGAGATGTTCGGATTTTGATAATTATTATTGGGTTCTCGCAACTTCTCGGAAGTGAATATTTGGAGGCGACGACATGCCGTTGCATGGATGGCTCGGGCCACCGCGCTTTTCGTGCACGTCATTGAAGCTCGGAGCTCGAGATCAACATGGACATGCCAGAAATTTCTGTCAACACTCACTTCAATCAGTGCCTTTTAGGTGCTCAGTGCTGCCAAAGTCAGCTTTAACGAAGGGGAATTCTGACAAGGCCTCATCTCCCGAGACAGCATGCAGGAACTCGAGTCCCTGACTTGGTTCGGGTCATTTCAGCGCGATGTTATCTACCCCATATAGTCAGGTACTGCCGACGGTTCAAGGAATACAATCTCACGATCTACAGCAAAATGTACGCATCGGGTTTTCATGCAGATTTGAAATCCCATTGTAAGACTCCGATCTAACTTCCGATGGGATTCGGCTCTCGTTGGTGATGGATTGCTGTCGATTTGTCAGGTCAAGAAGTACCGCGCCCTGGAGGCTGACCTCCTCCCCGGAGCATCGAGCGACCTTGCATTGCATATCAATTGGCACCGAGAATCGCGGTCAAAGCTCCTGGGGTAGTGGGCTTAGTGACACCAGGTGGAAGAAGCTCTCCGGAGGCTCAACGCCAAATCTAGAACCAGTACCCTGTTCATGACGTTGACCTAAACGAAAAGTTTGTTGAAGTCATCACTGAAAGATTTTCTGAAGCATGCGAAAGATTCCATTGTTGTCTGTTTTGCACAACCAACAATCTTGTGAAGTAATACATTCAATCGCAAACTTCCTGTGGAGGCGAGATGGCTTTTTAATAAGCCGTCACGAAGAATTTTTCCGGATTGCTATCCGAGCTCAGTCAGGTCTTCAAAATCACACCGGGCTTCAAAATAGCTGACAGAGCTTTCTCCAGCTATGATCCCAGCTAGTGTACGCATGTAGTGTGCTCCCTAGATGTCATTGGCGATCCTGTCTGCCCGATATCCGCCAAGTTCCCACCAAGTCCATACTGTCTTTCCTTTCTACACAAAGCAAGAGCTAGCTGTATCAACGACTTGCCGGCAGTACAGTACGGCGCCATTACTTCATGTCTCCATAGCTTGGACCTCATTATTGTAAGCGTCATGCCGGAAAGCTTTGAAGTTGTGGCAAACATGATGTTATAAGTATCTCCCATTGTTGTTTTCTGTATGTTCAACACTCAACATCATCCCTTTTCAAAATGTTTTCCAAAGCACTTTTTGCGGCAGGCTTGATTGCCACAGCATCTGCACTCCCACAGGTTAGTGGAATCAGAATTGCCACAAAAAAACTATAGCTAGCGGCTCAGATTTTGACAAATCATATAGGGAGATGCAGCAACAACGAGCACAACAGCTACCACTTCGGCAGCTTCAGCACCTTCATACAGTTACAATCAGTCTCCGAGCGTGAACAGTGCAGCTATCTCTTCAGCCGCGTCATATGCCGGTATCCCAGCTTCTGAAATCCCAGGCGCTACTGGTGCTGTGCCGCCTGTCATCAGCTCTCAAGTTACGGGTGTCACCTCACATGGCCCGTACAGCGGCTCTGCTCCAACAACCACCGGTGCAGTCAGCAACTCACCAGCTGGCACCGCTATTCCCATGTTGCCACCTAATCCAACTGCATTGGTCTACAATCCAAATGGCACATTGAACGATCAGGAACCTATTCCTTACCAGCCAGCAGGAGGTCTCGGCACTAATGGTACCGAGCCCGTGTACCGAGTTCAATCCGACTTTGATTACATGTCTATCCTTTTGGGATTGTACCAGGAGTGGATTGAGCTTGACCTCTTTCATAACATCTTGGCTACTTTCTCCGAGGAAGAGTTCACTGCCGCCGGTCTGACACCCAGTGATCGCTTTTTGATCGAGTTTATGGCCGAGCAAGAGTCCGGCCATGCGACTCTCCTCTCCAACTTGCTCGGTGGACCAAGTGGTGCAACACCTCAATGTAAGTTATTTCAAATCTCATATTAAGCGGAGCTAACAATGCTTAACTCAGGCACCTACAACTATCCTTTCACCACTGTCCATGAGGCATTTGACTTCACTCAGAAGCTCACTCGTTTCGGAGAGTCTGGTGTGTGGGGTTTCCAGGCTCATCTCGACTCCCGCGAAGTTGCTCAACTACTTGACCAATCCATCGCCACAGAAGCCCGTCAGCAAATGATCTTCCGCCAATTCTCAGGTCTCTTCCCCATGCCTGTTTGGTTCGAAACCGGAATTCCACAATCATGGGCGTGGACTCTTCTCGCTCCCTACATCAGCGAGTGTCCCGCCGACACCAAGCGTCTAGCATGGCAGAACTTCCCCGCCTTGTATGTGCTTAACCAGCCCAACAGCGCACGCAGAAACGCTACTCAGACTGGCTTCAACGAGACGACTGGCTTTGGCCCTGCTGCTCCTAGCTCTGATCCTCCAGCGAGTGAAAGCTGCATTGGTAACAATGTTACTGGCTTTGACTGCTCTGCATCCATCAGCCAAAATCGCTCGATCCCTCTCTCCTACCCAGGCCGAACCGTCTACCTCGAGTGGGAGAATCCCGGCAAGGCTGTTGGACCAAATAACAGCTATATCACCGACACCAAGGCTGGCACTCCTGAGTTCGTTATCTGGGTCACTCAACTGAACGTTACTTATTCCCCGTTGATGAATATCTCGGTGGATAGCTCAACTGGAATGAACACCGGTATGACGATTCAGCCTGATGTCAGCACGTATGAGGGTGATCCAGCCATCAATGGTACGATGTTTATTGCGCTGACGGATAATAACTTAACATACACTGCATTTAACGTGAGCAATGTGAACCCTCATGTTGCTGCTGGTCCATTCTTGTACCAAGCTGGATAAGTTTGTGCGGAATTAGGTATTTTCTGGTGGCGAGCAAGTGTTGTATGAATTTGAGAGGAAGGAAAGAAAATTTGGAGCGTTGATGAGGGATATGTGATGTAATGACTTGTATATATTTTCAAAATCTATTGTAACATTATCGCAAAAATTTATTTTTCTTTGAAACATTTTACCCCGCGTTACGCTGCTGGGAGCCTGGGGTACATGAGCAAAGATTGTGAAGATAACCACAAGCTGCGAGATAGATATAACAAGGTATATCGTCTAACAGGATTTCCCCTCAAATCTAGCCGCCGTACAGTACGTTTATTTTTCATGAGGATGCCCATAAAAGTTCCAAGTGGTTATTTAGTCACGTGACAACGAGCCTGCATCTTTCTAAGTCTATATTCACAACTAGCCATTTCCAAATCGAATAGAAGGCCCTTGGTTGGATCTCATCGTCGCTTGTTCGTCAAAAAGTAGTATTAGTAGGTGGTATATCACGTGATTGGAGTCGCTTCTGGAAGAAGAAATTCTCGTCGCGATCGAAAATCGTTCAGACTTCCTTAATAACCTTTTGAGAACCGATATCGACGACAAGCTGCTCTCGTAAACGGTCAACGAGCGTGACAATTATTCCAAAATATTCTTCTCATCTAAGGAGAATTGTCTCTCGCTATCTATCAAGAGATGGAGAGTGGGGAAGTATCTCCGGCAGTACGGCAACGCAACACCCCATCAGCGGGCAGATCGTCTCCGCATTTGCCAAGATAAGAACTTTAACACGCCACGCGCAAGTAAGCGAGCCAAGCAAAGCTTGTGCAGAGGCTGAGGAGACGTTGGGTTGGGTTGTGTCGACCTTACACCTGGATGCAGGGAGCCGTTGAAATACTGCGAACCTCGCCAATAGCGTACGTGTCGAGTGGTGATCAGCGATTTGATGCAAGCGGTTGCTACCTTCCTTCTTTGGAAAGCTCAAATGTTGCAATACAACCTTCTAATGATGAGTTTACTGAGTTGCGGGCTCTCCATGAAATCACATTCCTGAATAGGATCCTGCTAGTGCTTAGAGCACCGGAGAAGTTGTCTGTCGTGCTTCGCTGCTCGTATTTTCAGTTGTTGCTTCCTTGGTCTTGGATTTTTTGGGGATGAGAACCGTCGTTGCACCATACCGATGCAAAATGTCGTGCGGCCGAAGACTTAATCTGTAACCATTAATATATCATAGTGGGGTTTGACCCTGCGGGGCGATCCGACCACTTCTGTGCATCTTCTCCAGGTTGTGCATGTGCAACTATGGGATTAGGAAGGTTCAATGATCCTGGGGACGTCTACAAACCAATCATCTCAAGGAAGTGTTCTATTACCATGATAAGACAACGCAGGAAACAATTCCTGGAGTTTTCTGGAAGAGTTTATTGCACTAGCTGTTAGGATTCCCTGCTTCCTTGCCACTTCTTATCATTTTACCTTATCATTTAAAACGTATAGAGGCTAGGATCTCCTCCAGAACCCATCTCTCAATCCTAAGCACCTTACTACCCGGGCTTTACTGCAGGAACTTCACAAGGCAAGATGGGTAAGCTGATTTACAGAGTTTTTCTAGATGTGCAATATTGATCAGATGCAGCAACACACGGTTATGGAGGCATTGCGACTGATGCCCTGACGTCCGCTCCTGAGGATATCTCTGGCCTCAGTAACTATGTCCCTCAATATAACCCGCGCGAGTTGGGGGACTCCAAGCACGATGCTCAGGACACGGCCCTCGAGTCAGTGCATGAAGATGATGACGTTGAGAGACCAACTGAGGAAGAACGAATGACACTCCGACGAGTTGCTGGACACATACCGAAGCTCTGTTATGCTCTCTGCATTGTTGAGTTTGCAGAACGAGCGTCCTACTATGGCTGCTCGGGAGTTTTCAGCAACTTTGTCCAATTCCCTTTGCCGTAAGTTTTATGCTGCGAACTTAGTGTCATCTCTAATTTGCGATTAGAGCTGGAGGCAATGGTGCGGGAGCAACGCCCAGAGGATCTCAGGAAACTCCAGGTGCTTTGAACAAAGGACTAGCAGCATCATCTGCCATGACTCTGTTATTCACGTTCTTGGCATACTGTGTGCCTATCTTCGGGTAAGGTCACGGAGTTACAAGTGTAAGATAATTGCGGCTAACATGAAAATAGTGGATGGTTAGCAGATGTCAAATTGGGTCGCTTCAAAGTCATTTGCCTTGGCGTTTTGATTTGTGGTATTGGACACATTGTGCTCGTAGTCGGGGCGATACCAAAAGTTCTTCAGCAAGGAAACGGCATGGCACCATTTGTCATTGGTCTTCTCACTCTAGCCTTTGGAGCTGGTAAGTGTCTCACTTGTTTGCATTTCAGCTGCTGACTTTCCAAGGTCTGTTCAAACCAAATCTTTTCCCGGTTATCCTTGATCAAGACACCCAGCACGGCCTTATTGTCAAAACTCTAAAAAGTGGTGAGCGGGTCATCCAAGATCCGGAAATCAGTGCCCAAAAATTAGCTCTGGCATACGTAAGTTTTATTTTCATACTATAATCAACTTTTCTCTGAGAGCTCGGAGTTCGAGAGCTACTCAAGAGCCGTCATCTATGTCGGTCCTCATGCCTCAGCTCTTGAGACAACCTCTGAACCCGGGGCTGTCTCTCCAAAATTTACTTCTTACTATGCTGACAATATATAAAGTATTGCTTAGTCAACGTTGGCGCTTTCTTTCAACTAGCCACCACTTACTCGGAGAAATATGTTGGGTATTGGCTAGCATATCTACTTCCGGGTATCATCTACTTCCTGCTGCCTATCGTCTTACTTGCCGTATATAAAAAGACCATTAAGAAACCACCAGGAGGAAGCGATCTCGGCAAGTTCATACGCGTCATCGGTACTTGCATCAAGAAGAACGGCTTCAAGAACTTTGGACGAGCGAGCTACCTTGACGCTGCAAAACCATCATTGCTAGCCGAGCAAGGAATCACTACTCTGTCCGGGAAATCCATCTCCTGGAATGATGGCTTTGTCGAAGACGTGCGCCGTACGCTGGAAGCCTGCCAGATCTTCCTTTTCTTCCCCGTCTACAATATGAATGATGGAGGAATCGGCAATATTGTCACTTCACAAGGCTCATCTATGACCACAAACGGAGCACCTAACGACTTACTCGGCAACTTCAATCCTCTAACCATCATCGTCGCTATTCCGATTATCTCGTATGGTCTCTACCCACTTCTCCGAAAGTACAAGATCAAGTTCGGTCCCATCAAGCGCATCACGTTCGGCTTTATCCTCGCAGCATTCTCTACCACAGCAGGTGCAGTGACTCAATACTATGTCTACAAAACCTCGCCATGCGGATACTATGCTACAGGATGCACAGTCGGTACTGGAGTTTCACCGATCTCAATTTGGGCACAGATACCCCAATACGTTTTCAGTGCTCTCTCCGAATGCTTCGCCAACGTCACCGCGCTTGAAATTGCCTACGCTCGAGCACCAAAGAACATGAAAGGACTCGTCATGAGCATGTATCTCTTCTCTACTGCCATCAGCTCTGCCATCCAGGAAGCCTGTACAGCGAGTTTGGTTGATCCGCATTTGATATGGCCTTTCGCCGGTACGGCGATTGCGGGAGTTGTGCTTGCTGCGTGGTTTTATTACTTGTACAGACATCTGGACAATGATGAGTTCTTGGCGGATGGAGTTGCGGAGGAGAGTAGTGTCAGGCGTTTGACGAGGGATGAAACTGCAAGTATTGCGCATGCCGACGACGAGAAGATTGCGGAGAAGGTTTGAGGGGTGAGAACGATAGCTCGAAAGACAGTCATCTTCGTACAAGTGCTGTAAATACAATTTCAGATACAATTTTCATGCTCTGCTATTTCGTTGTGTATTGATATCTGTCAAAAGGCGTTGCATCCCACCCGAACAATTCTCAATCAGTGTTCCTGCAAGGCAATGCAGCATTTCGGAGCCAAAATCCTCTGGCACGCATTTGCGTAGTTCTATAGGATAACTGTATCCTGAAATACATGCCCATCCATTTCATTTGGCATGCTTCATCAAATACGTCCTTTCCAAGTCGAATTGCATTCGAAAAGGAGCAAGTGCGGGGTAAGTGAGGGGTAAATTATTTATTAAGCGAGACCTTTTTAGGGGCTTCAATCACTGAATCTTAGTGCAGAACAGCTCGTTTCAGGGCTGCCGTCGCTAAAACTTTAGGCTTCCCATCACTAATTCTAAATGTTCGACACACTTCCTCATGTATGCAGGTGTCGAGAAAATGTTGGATTCTGCTGCCTTACACTTAGTGCGCAATTGGCGGATGAAAACGAAGTGTGCTTTCATAGTTGGCTAATATACAAACGCTACGCAACTGATTTATTGAGCACTTCCGAATTGGTAGCCGAAGACGAATGTCTTCGAACTGCCTCCTCCATTATCTCTCATCTCAACGCTCTATTCTATGTTGAGGATGCGGTATAGTACCCTCTTTCGACTTGCTGCCTCTCTTACTTTTTCCTCAAATGCTTCACCGTCTTTAAACCACTTGATCCCAACCTCAAATGCATCGGCTTGCTCCACGGAGGCTAGCGGCTCCAGCATAGTCATCCACGCAGAAACGGCATTTGGACTCTGCTGGAAATTATGAAAATCTTCTGTCCTGGCATCCATCTCTACATTCAGAACTCGAAGTCCCTCCATTGTGGACACCAACTTCCATAGACTCTTCCATTCTTCCCGCTTTCTAGTAGGTGGATACCGAACTATGAGACCGGTGTCGGTCGATATATTGAAGTCCAATTTGACGTTCCTAATTTGGTGGAACTTTTGACTCGAGAGACCATTTCGCAACGCCGCGAAACCAGCACCTGATGGGAAGTGAAAGGTTTGCTCCGTATAAAGGAATGCCATCGACTCCAGATACCTACTATATGTCAGTTTTGGTCAATGGACTAGAAGATTTTACAACATACACCATGCGACAAGTCAAAGACAAGCCAAGTCTTTCGCTCAGTACTTTGCGCAAATGTCGGACATTTGGCATAAATTTTATACATCCTTGAGCGTTGCTACAGTCGTGGCTGTTTCCTGCAGGAATTCTTTGCCGTTGGTTGCTGCATTCTGTGTATGAGAATATCTTTCGCGATGATGAGGGCGAGCTTGGGTAATCCCAGAATTGGATGTATAGGTGAGGATCGGAGAAGACATCTTTCCAGATTTGCTCTCGCAGCTCACGTGGCAGTTGAAGAAGTGGGGATTGTTCTTGCAAGTGCATTGTTGCAGATTTCAAGTTGCTGGATCAGGTCGTGGAAGAAAAATCGACTGAGAAGATGATGTTAAGGATAAGGCACAGGAACTGAATTACTTTGAGCGTGCTTGAAAGAATGGACAGCGCTCGATTTGATGAGGGTGACTCTCCACTAGTTGCACTGCCCCATTGCTGCGGCATGGGCACGTGACTGTAATTACCCCCTTTTTTCCCGAGGTCGCATTCGGTTCCAGGAAGATATTCCCATCGAAGGCAGATATTTTTATTACGATCTTGTCATTGATAGTACCTTCAGTATTTCCCTCGTTGATGCCTTTCGCTTTCATTCGCTTTTGCATTTTCTCTCTTCATACGAGCAAGCCAAGCTTGAAGGAAATCTGACACATTCAAGCCTTCATCTATCCCGTGTTCATCCCATTTCATTCCCAATTTCTGAAGAACGGGACTGTCCTTAACGCACTCGGTGATAGCATCGTCGTTCGGCCTTCGCAAAGTCAATGTCTCTTCGGCCTTTCACACGCACACAGAGTTGCACCCACCTCGCCAAGAAAATAACCGCATGTCTGTCCAAGTGGATTTGCTCAATAGGAGGAGCATGAACTCTATGCACTCCGCTTCTGCAAAACCTACCAGTGACTGTAGCCAACCAATCGCCAGCATTGACCACAATGCCATCGTTCATAGGCCTCACCCACTTCCACTTGTCGTCATTATCGAGGATCTGTAACCCGGCGACAGGTTGTCTAAAGCTCAAAGTCAAGGTACCAAAGTCGACATGCTTCGCAGCATATATGCCATCATTGGCATCGCTATCCTCAATTGGAATAGCGTTGTAGCGCATGTAGCGCAAGTTCTCATCGCTTTTCTGATCTGACTTGTGGTCTTTCACCAGCGCGTTCTCGTCGGGAAGTTCGAGCATAACTCCCACAATAGTAAGGATCTTGTGAACGACCTTTTCGTTGATTTCCTAGGAGCAAGTTAGTAAGGATACTGGAGATAAGAACGGGAAAATGAACCTTAGTGAAGTCTGTAATCCGAGTAATATTTTCTTGCAACGGCTTTGGATGCTTCATGTCATGTACGCCATCGTGTTTCGGGAAATTGTAGAGTTGCACGTTATCTACGTGCTTGCCTTTGAAGTTCTTACTACTCCTCATCAGTAACATAAAGGTATGAAGGAACAGATGTAGAGATGATACTTTGTGAGTAAGCTCGACCCAATAGGTCGATAGCCACGTATATCTCCCTTCGCCCAGGCTTCTGCATTATGGAAAGGAAGTTTTTCATCGAGAGGCAAGTCGAAAAGTGTTTCGCATAGCTTGAATTGATCCTCGATCTTTTCTTGCTCGATTCCAAAGTTCTTCACTACGAAAAAACCGACGTTGCGGATCGTTTCTGCAAGCTGATCTGCGAGCTTCTGTTTGCCTCCTGGACTGTCAAAGAGCGAGAGATCTAGCGTGACTAGCTCGGCCCATTGAATGTTCTTATAGGAAGGTCGACTCGGTTCAGCGACTTCAATAGATGGCATTTTAACGTATGTCTCTCGCGTATGAAATAAAATGAGAGTTAAAGAGGCGTCAAAACTTTTTGGGATTGAGATCAACCTTACGTCGGTAGCGTCGGTAGGAGGGTGAATTATTGGCCAGTTTTCACGAGAGTATTTGCGGCACAGGCATACCTGCCCTACTACTGCTTACTGTACCCGCTTGAGCTGTATGTGTAGATCACCCTAAGCCATGAAGACTTACGCAAGGACATACATTAGTATAAATCGTTTGTAAGGCGAGACAGCGTTACAAAGAGATGCTAACATTTCCGGTGGTATTGACTTATAAACCTCTTACTTAACCGACATTTATCTCCATAACTAGCACAGCTCAATAGAAAACTCTAGTCTCACATGCTCCACTGCCCCAGCTTCATGGCCATTGTCCTGAATCCACTTGGTTCTCATCGCTATGCAGATCCTGTCCCGTTCATCCAACCAGTGACATCATTGGCCTGGCCCAATGAGGTCGCATGCTTGTGCGACGCAGCAGTGTATGCGGTGCTACTTTCACTTTCAAGATAACTATCAATGACTTCTTCTCTCCATTTTCCACATCGTTCGATGGTTTATTCTTTGGATCTGTTGACTTGTTGCGCTTTTCGATGTGAGATCGGTGATACTCAAGCACAGGACTAGGAATCGATGTCATGATTTTGTCGACTTCGACCTTGAAAGACGGAGCCATGCAGCCCGAGTGATCCTCTCCTTGGGCACCTGGAATAGTTTGTAGAGATGTGATAACCAAATTGCGGATGTTTTTCGCTAGAGAATCGACTCTCGATTTAATGTCCTCAGCATTTTTCTTGGGCCAAAGGCTCAGTTGGCCAAGTTGAAGAAGGAGGCTACCATAAAGGATAGCATCGCAGCTTTTGGACTTAATTGTACAAACAGTCGACTGTCCATTGTTGAAGCGCTCGATATAGCTGTACGGAATAGCGAGAAGGCGTTCTATAGTTGCTGTACGAGTACGCAGAATGCTATCTAGTGTTATGTTAGCATCAAGAGCTGGGGCGGCTGGATTTGGTGAGGGAAAAACGTACCAAGAATCTTTACTGGCATCGGGCCATCATCAAGAGCTCTCGCGTTAAAGGTGCTGTTATAGAGCGCTGTCAAACATACTTGCATGACAAGGGTTAGGGCAGAACATTCGAAGGCCTTCTGTTTACCAAAGGTCCAAGCAATGTAAAGCCATCGATCCTCCGAGCCTTTTCGGGAATTAGGCTGCATCAAAGGGCTCATCCAATCGTCGCACCATGGACCTAGGAGATTATGACAATCATACTTCTCGCATAGAACTGAGAGGTTCAATAGTTCCAGGACTGTCACTTGCTTAGGGATATGATGAAATCGAAGGTGGGCGATACGGAGAAGAATGAGCAGCGCGCCGCCATCGTCGCCGCTGCAATCTATTTGCTTGACTTTCAAAACCATGGAATGTCGAGCATCGTGGCTATTGGACGCTTGCTGGGTATCTCTACCGGCCGGGGAGAATTGTGGGAGGGGTTGCGAGGCGAGAGCCTTCTTCCAGACCTATCAGATGTTAGGGTTCACGCATGCTCTCAGAATTTGATGGGAATATCTTTACGGGGCTTGCTTGGACCAGAGATTGTGTTACGACCGTGCCCTCGACTCGCTTTCCTTTGTAAGTTGCGACGAGTTTTATGTCTCCGCCGTCGAAGGTAAACAAGTCGGCGTAAGTCTCTTCGGGCAACATTTCGTGGAGTCTTTGTTGATCGAAAGCAAGTTTCTAAATTATTTGGGATGTGAAAGATGGTTGGTAGAGTTTGGGAATCCCAAAGGATTTCTGTTGTAGAGAGGTTGTTGAGAAGGAAGATGAGCACGAAAAAGGAAGCGAGGTAAATAGTTGAAGCCTTTCTACAGACGTAACGAGGTGGATCGATTTTGACCAAAAGCTATCATCGAGTTCACCTTCAACCTCGTGAAGACGATCACTGAAGTACATGAGAATTTCCGTTGTTACTACGGACATCTGCCTGGCCCTACTAGCAGACACGCATTGTAGAGTTAAGTACCTAACTGTAGGAACCTCTAAACTATATGAGTTGTTAAATTGGAAGCTCCATCTTATTCAACACTCAAATTCTTGCTTACTACAGTAGGCGGCAGACCAGAAACCATGCATGCAATGAGTGGGCTTATTACTCCTGTGGTTTCATGTGACGGAGATGTGATTCTAGCACTGGACTTTCGATGGAGCGAAGGATGTCGCCGACGTGTTCCTTGAAAATGTACCCTCGCCCTCCACATCCTTCGTGATGCTGGGTTGAGATAATGTAAACATAAATGTTTTTGATTCGATAAGCGATTTCATTCACATCGAGCCGAATCTGGGTCAGAGGCTTTGGTGGCCATAGACCAGATTTGTACAGACCGAGAGTCACCGACCCATAAGAAAGTGCGTCACATTCATTTTGGCGACCATCGGATGATGACCGACAAACATACTTTGATGGATTTTCGTACTTTTCAATGAGGCTGTATGGGCCACGAAGGAGAGCCTCAACAGTTCTCTGGCGAGCATCCAGTATACTCTCTGGAACAGGAGGATGTCAGCAAGGAGCGGAAACTCGTGCGACCCGAGATCAGAATGGATCATCCTCGAACAACTAGCATTGGAATAAGCATGACGTACCAAGAATTCCTGGAGGCATTGGGTCAGAAACTTCTTCTCCTTTCTCAGTCAAGCACTCTCCTTCCTCATTAGTCTTCACGGTACGGAGCATCCTCAGGGCCAGATCCTCAAAGACCTCGGATCTACCAAACACCCACGCAATCCAGAGCCAATTCTCGTGTCCATCTTTTAGGGACTCATTCTTCTCGTTAGAAAGCCAGTGAGACAACCAAGGCTTTACGATCCTGACGCAATCATACTGGTCGCATACGATGGCGACATTGAGGAGTAAGTCGTATGATAAGGTCAGTGGTACGTCGTCAAACTGAAGATGTGTAATGCGCAGCAAAATTAGCAGTGCCTCGCCATCATCATCCGTGAAATCAACTTCGTCAACGGGAGTATTTCCAAAATTACTGCATTCATCACTGCTCCGTTCATCGTCCAATGGGGTCCGAGACAATGACTGATTCGGATTCCTTACTGCCTCTTCATCCAGGTCCTCGCCAGGCACGGCTTTTCGAGAGAACTTCGCTCGTGGGTCGAATATGAAGTTCTGCCACGGCTTGCTGACGAGAGCCATGGCTTGAGAAGAGACTTTCCCTACGACGAGCTCATCTTGATATGTGACCTTGATATGAACATCTCCAGTCTTGAAGGTAAAGAGGGACTGAGCGCTACCGCTAGTCGACAATGGCATCGTGGTCTTGTCTGTTGCGGGCGTAGTTGTGGATAGCAAGTATAGTTGAGAGTCCTTCGTCGGGGTATCTGTTCGTAGGTCGGCTGCACCGTTAACATTGTCTAGGTTTCAGGCCTTGCAGGTGATTGGAGGAATGAGCGCCTCGGCCAACAGTCTTCAGCCGCGCGGGCCTAAACAAAAAACGAAGGCGTACATTAATCGTCGGGTTTTTCCTCCATTCCATTTTTATTCTTCACATTTGAAGAATGAAAATGGAACGGAGGAGCCGACGATTAAGCAATTTGCATCTCAAAATCCAGGCAAGAATAAACACCGAAAAGTCACATTCATATCAGAATGTCCTATATCATGACCCTCCGCAGCCCTTCGGTCCCTCCCAGTACCCTTCTCCCACTAACAGCACATCTGCCCTGTCCACTTTCCCATTTTCCTTCTCTGCCTTTCATGAATTCCTCCTGCTTTTCGTGATTTCCTTCTAACCATTTATGAATACAAGTATAGCAAAATACAAAGCCCGTCTGACAAGCCGTCGCAGTCGTGATCTCTTGTTCACATATAGGACAAAATTCCGAATCTTGCGGAGGGGGGACTGTGAATATTGGAAGCAAGGATACTGCCGCTATTGGTGGCTTCTCGATCTCTTGTGCTTCCTTCTCTACCTTGGTCTCCGTCTCTCGCGCAGGCTTCTTCTGGCTAGCAGGTCCAAACTTGACTGAAAGGGCGGAAAGCCCAGAGACAACCGGGGGTGGAAGCTCGATACCTTCTGCAGCCTTCCGGGACAATTGCCTTGCGAAGTCCGAAGCATGCCACCATTCTAAGAATTTCAGGGCGAATATGCTTGTCGGAAGCAGTATCTTCAAACTTGACAATGCCCGGTCTCCCAACATTCTCGGGCTGAAAATGCTTGTGACACCAAGGTTTCCTCCAGCTGGTCCTCCTTTCGGTTCATCTAGAGCAGCAATAGCTTTATAATCTGCCTCTCCAAGCCGCCTCATCCTCGTCCCAATCAACCACATGAAAGGCGAATGATACCTGCTGTTGTCAAATAAATATGCGATATTGAACGCTAATATTGAGAAATAATAAGCAGCATTAATGCTGGGGTATATATTCCGCAAGAACCACCGATAATAATGCATAAATCTTTGCCCCAGCGTCGGATTTGGAGGCATCCTTGTATAGGCAGCACCCAGCAAGGCTCTCGGCGCATTGATATCGTAACTCTCATCCAGCTTCCGCTTCAGATATGGCAGACCCACCATGACTGCTAAATTTTTCCATATGTCTGCATCGCTAAGTGTGAGGGCTTCGCGGACGTGTGAAGCTGCTGCGATGTTTGCGCGTGGTATTTCGCCAACAGATAATGCTTTCTCGCGTTTGAGGCCGTAAAAGTTCTCTGTGAATCCACCGCCGTGTGTCTTTAGGTAGTGCCGCTCCACTACTAGCATAAGTAAGGCATAGAGCTCATCGAAGGAGTTGAGGACTCGGAGGAGGTAACGTGGATGTCGGTGGGTAGCTACGGCAAGGAGATATCGTAGGGATGGCGGAAGAAGAGATGCGAGTTGAGCTTCGGAGAGTAATTCGAAGAGGGACGGTTTGTGGTCGTCAAATGTCGAGTGAAGCGCGGTCATAAACTCCATGGCTGCGACGGAGTCCTCGAGAAGTGGTCGTGGAAGAGCTATCGTCAATTTCGTTGTTCGCGACTTAGAACTAAATCTGAAGCCACCAGCCGAGGTTCAAAGTTGATCGTGATCACGTGCCCGTGAGTCAATCGTCACCCATCAAAAACCGAGGCAGCCTCGACTCATTATCAGCGTCTTAATTTTGTTTTAGCATCAGGTCTACCTGTCATGAAAGGATTGAATTGTTTACTCTTTCGAGGCTCGAAAGCTGGAGCTGCAAATCGCAACCTGCCATCTACATCCCCCGCGCTCTTGACATTACCATATGAGATCCTCCTGCAAATTTGCGAACATTCGTTACCTAGCACCATCACGGTTGGCAAAAGTCTCTGCCACCATGTCAGTTCGGAGCACAGAGCTCATCGCATTAACAAAGCTCGTCTCAAGGCATTAATCCCGACATTGTATACTTGTTGCCTTCTCAGTCAGATCACGGCGAGCATCCTCTACACCAGTCCACCTTATCATTTGCACGTTGCGGCTCCTAGCACAAGATGGCAATCTTGGGATCGAATATCACAGAACAATCTGTTGAATTCACATGGAGGAGAGTTAAGAAAAGTCACCTTGTTCGTTGAGCTTCACAGAGGTATTCTATGCTGCAGTGAGCATTGTCGAGAACCTGCCAATTTCTCACGCGGAAAGTGTTCCCCACGCCACCGAACAACCCAGGGCGGAGCTATATGGCTCTGTACGAGTCAGTTGACGCAGACTATTGAAGCCCTACTCAGACATCGAAAGACGAAAATTCAAAAGTTGGTTGTTGGTTGGTTTATGAGCCCTTGGTTAATTGGTGATGAGCGAAGGATTGCCGAGGTTGTTCTGGCCCCGCTAGCAGGACTACGTGGTTGGGTATCCGAAGTTTCTATAGAGTTTCCGGGGTGGAGAAATAGCAGTTGGGTCCATGATGTTGTGGGGGATCTAATGTTGAAAGAAAAGGTATAGCATTGCGTTCTAATCTAGTTTTCAGTATCGATTCTCAGCCTTCGATGCTTTTCGTTTCCGCATGAAATGAATCAAGGCTCAGATATGTTTAACTGGGTGGACAATGCTGCAACCATGACAGCCATCGAGTCTTTCACGAACACTCAATCGTTTAGAGCCGATCAAGAGACGCGCTACAGCTACTCGTCAGATTTATAGAACCTCGGGTCACCTTTTTAGATCATGGACTGACGTTAGGTTTTCCTAGCAGTAAAGCCGAATGCTCTTGAGACTCAAACTACACCATGTAAGGGAAGAGAGGCCTCTCCAAGAGACGCAATATGCCATGAAAGAATCAAGATGGCCTTGTGTTGCAAATACCCCTGAATCAGTCGGAAACTCCTCTCCCACTGGCCATACCTGTCTGTAATGCTTCTCAGATTTGAAGTTTGGGACTGGATCTCAGGAGATTCTGTATCAAATTCTTGTCCTCGTCAATGAAGAGTGATTATTTTCTATTTTCTTTTCGCTTTTAAAATCAATACAAATATTAGATTTCGGGATGCTGACGACTCCTTATGACACGTGATCATGAAAGCCGTTGTGCACAGTCTCAATCGGGGATACGCCTGCATGTACACCATCATCAGGTCGTTCATCAGTAGTCGTCGGTACGTTTTCATGCCTTGGATGTTCCTCATCGATGTCGCTTAAAGAGCTCACCTCGCTTATTGTCACTGCCGTCTCTGTCGCTCGTGGCGCATATGTCGGTAGAGGCTCCACGTTTCCTACCCCATGCCCATGTCGATCATCAAGCTCATAGTCGTGGTCATACGGTGGCGGCGGTTTTGCCCATCGAGAAGCATTTCTCCGAGATGCTCTGTAGAAGAGATAGCCGAAGACAAGCAAAGCAGGCAATCCTATTCCGAGACCAATCCCCAGCTTTGCCGCTTTTGATAAAGAGGAGTCACCGGATTGTTGAAAGTATTCGCAATGAAAGCCCTTCCACAGGACATTGCTGTCTTGTTGATGGGGGTCTGTGATCAATGGAATGTTGTTGACGCGGGCCCAAGTTTCGGCAGCTGGGGTGCAGTTGACGGGTACACTTGAAAAAATTCGAATTTGCAGCAATTGCTCTATGGTACTCAGACCAAATCTTGATATCAAAACGTCAGCTAGCTTTCGAAATCAAGGATTGGAGTTTATCTACCCTGTGATGTTGCCTTGCAAATTTAGAAAGCCAAGACTCTCAAGAGGTGCCAAAGTAAAGTTCAGGGCGAAGGAGCTATTCAAGGTAAAGCCTCCGTGGTTGTCGATTGTAATGAGAGAAGGGAACGAAAAACTGTCAACCCATGAGTCATGTGATATTTGCGTGTGGCATCTCATGTTCTATATTAAATTAGGAGACTTGGTTCTCTCACCTTTCAATGGTCCCACTTAATGAGATTTGTGTGGTATTCCAAAGCTTGGGGAGACTGAACGTAAGAGGATTTCCTTTCGTGGTGATGTCGACACCGCCTCCAGTTGAGTGAGGTCCAGGATGTGATGATGCAAGCTGTGGCATAGAAATTCTAAATTAACATTAGCATAGCTCAAAATTATTGCAACATGTTAAACAAACCCCGAGATATTTCCGTTCAAGGCCACTTGACTGCAGTTTTGCAACGAAGGAAAGTCAATTTCTAATGGTGGGTATGAATGACCGATGGGATCAAATGCGTCCAGGACGCTACATGTATCGTTACTATATATCGATAATTGGCCATTGATGCTGCTTAGGGACGAAAAGTCCATCCTAGATAAATCAGCAACAGTTGAGGCAAAGATATGGTCTGGAAAATGACCTTGAAATGGGTCCACAAAGCACAAATTCTGTAGCATTTTCCAAAGCAGGAAAAGAAATCGCTACACCTTCAAGCTCAAGTTGAAGGCCAACTCTAGAAATGCTCTGCAAATTTCGAAAAGTTATGCTTTTCAATGCAGGTACATTCCAGATATGTAAGTCTCCCATATCAATCAGATCGTTTACTTCAAAAGAAGTAAGTCCTGTTACCTTTTGAGTAGTACTGGTACTGGAGGCTGTCGTAATTCCACCGGAGATGCTAGTAATGTTATTCAAGACGAATGGCCCAGTATAGTTCTGGGCAATGGCGAGCCCGCCCGATATACTGGTACACCCAGCAAGCTTGAGGTCTACATCATCCTGATTTGATAATGAGAGAGATACACCGGACTGATCCGTGGTATTGCATTGGATAGCAGCAACAACTGACTTTAGGTGAGCAAAGGTTTCGAACATGACAAGGAAACGTCACGTGGTCCAAGAAAGAAGCTCACCTGTGACTAAACAAATTGATGCGTAAGCTTGTGCAGCGACTTTCATCTTTCGGGGAGGATTGTCTACTTTCCATCTACATTCTTGAGAAGATATCGTGTTGAAAACATCGCGCTTGCTCGCCACCTGTGAGAGTGGGAAAAGGCTGTTTCGCCGGATAAATCGTGTCCCTGTTTGAGAACTTCGCCTCTGTAAGTGACATACCTTCCTCATTTGGGATTACTCACATGTACCAAATATAGCATGCGATCGATAGAATTAATCTAACTCATTCAACTGCACCTGACAGGGACCCTGTTCATCGTGGAGATCCAACCAACGTGGCATGGATGCGGCCACTGTATGCATCTCGGCTCGGCGTTATTTGGTAAGAGTCGTACGCCCATTCTTGATACGTGAGGCGATTGAATATGAAAACAGTATTTCAGGGCCCGAAAAATTATGCGAGGGAAGAAAGGGGGAAAGATACCTAGAAGGGCGTTCACGTGACTGTGGGTCGTGATTTGTCAGGGCCTTAACACCTCAGTTTCAAGGTTCTCAGATCAAGTCTCACCGTCAAACATTCTCTCTTTAGCTGCTTCCAAGTCTCAACTATCTACTAGGCGGTGCTAGCGACTGCCCATCAATGCAATTGCATCACGAGGGGAATAGAACACCCTGTACAAATTAGAACAATCATGTCTCAACAAGTTCCTCTCACTCCTACTATCGGCTGGCTCTACGATGTCATCCTCCGCACCTTCGCCTTAGCCGTAGGTATATTCTTCAGAGAGGTGCAGGTTCGAGGAGCGTGGCACGTTCCATCCGATGGTGCTGTCATCTTGGTAGCCGCTCCTCACTCGAATCAGGTAAGAGTCCCCAACAGGTCACATGACTATAAAATGTCTGCCTCATCCTGACTGCTATAGTTTGTGGATTCTGTTGTTTTGATGAAGATCCTGCGCTTCTTGAACCGTCGTATATCATGGCTCATGGCCGAGAAGTCCTTCCAACGCAAGTTCGTGGGTACAATGGCTTCAATGATAGGCGCCGTTCCCGTGTCCCGCGCGATGGATATCGCCAAATCTGCTCCAGGCACGATCTATCTCGAAGACCAGAATGCATCCCCCAAAGTCCTGCGAGGAGTAAGAACAGACTTTACGACCGCAATGTTCAAAGCAGGTGGTTCGATTTACCTTCCAACCATCAATGGCGATTCGCAAAAATTAGACATCGGCCAGATTCTAGGACCGGATACAATAGTCTTGAAGAACTCAAGCATACATCCAGATGCGCTATTTCAACTCACTGGAGATCGTACAAGTGCGCTTGCATCTAGGTTTGCTGGCACGAAGTTCAAAGTCGCTCCCCATGTTGACCAAACCGAGGTGTATAATGCTGTGTTTGAGAGACTGGCAGCTGATGGCTGTATTGGTATATTTCCAGAAGGCGGCAGCCATGATCGCACGCAATTATTACCTCTGAAAGGTAGGCCGAATTACTCTGCTATATGTTTCCTGCTAACATCTATTCGTAGCTGGTATTGCCATTATGGCTCTCGGCGCGCTTGCCCAGACCACCAAGGTCACAGTTGTCCCCGTTGGGTTGACATACTTCTCTGCACATAAATTTCGCTCTCGAGCTGTCATCGAATTTGGGGAACCAATCCCTGTTTCCGAATCACGTATCCATGATTTCAAGAACGGAAAGAAGCGTGATGCTGTTGGCGGCCTCATGAGCGATATTTCCCAGGCACTGGCTGCTGTCACCGTTTCAGCCCCCGACTTTGAGACTCTTAATGTACGTTTCATGTCCCCGCAATAGTATTCTATGCTTATATGTATAGCTTATCCATGCTGCGCGTCGTTTGTACCTAACCAACACAGCATATAATGACGAGAAGAAAAGAATATCTTTGGCACGCTCCACAGAGCTCAATCGCCGCTTGGTCAAAGGCTACACGACATACTCCCAGACACCTGAAATGAAATCCCTAATCAAGGATATGAGGTCATACATTACCTCGCTGAAAGCTCTCAACTTGAAGGACCACCAGCTTCTGTCGACTTCAAGTCACCACAAACATTTCCCAGTGCTGTTTCGGCTCCCCACGTTGCTGTACCGACTTCTCAAACTCGGAGTTCTTGCCATTCTAACTCTGCCAGGTCTACTGCTTTTTGCCCCAATCTTTATCCTGACCGCTCACCTCTCGCGGCGTAAAACGGCGGAAGCTTTGGCAGCATCAAGTGTGAAGATACGTGGCCATGATGTTATGGCGACTTGGAAGATTCTGATCGCTCTTGCACTTGCACCAATCTTCTATACATTCTACACGATCCTGTTAGTGTTGTTGAACAACTACAACCATGTGTGGGGATACATTCCTGCACGAACGCCAACTTCTCTTATTATTAGCACTTGCGTTCTGATCTTACCCATGACCACCTATGCTGCGCTCTTGTTTGGCGAGCAAGGCATGGACTTGCTCAAATCTGTCTATCCGCTTGTATTAACGTTGAGTCCGACCTCTTCGCATATCATTAACAGGCTGATGGAACAAAGACGAGTCTTGGTGATCAGAATCCAAGAAATGATTGATCGATTTGGTTCTGAGATCTTCCCAGACTGCGACGATGTTAGCAAATGGAGGAATCGTGGACCGCGAAAGTTGTACGCAGATATCAGTCCTGAGACTGAGCAGGAGGACTTGTGGGGCTTGGATGATTTTGTGTAATGGTTGCTGTGATATTTGGCGCTTAAAGCGACTTGATCTGTTATCGGTCGAGACAACTTCCTCTCGCTCACCTTTGCCTTCCAAACGTTTTTTAATTCACCCCGATTTGTTTCTTTGTTTCTTTGCGCTCGATCTAATATAAGTGTTGCGACAACCTTCGACGTCTTCCTTGGATTAGTTGAACTCAACCTTATGACAACGCAAACCTCAATCATGGCTTTTTCATCATCAGGAATGAACAGCCAGAATACTGCCGATGGAAAGTCATCTACGGAGCTGTTTACTTTCGACAACGGCGACGTCACTATCCAAGTCACTTACCATGGCGAGGCTATCATGGGGACAGTCTTCTCTACCGCTATGGCGACCGCTAGCTCCGTCTGGAAGAAGTTCATATATCCGCCTTGGGCACAAACACCTCAAAATCCAGATTCTGTGAATCAGGTACGCATTCCACCGAAGCCAGCTTTGTGCGCACCTCCTATCGATAAACTCGATTTCCGCGAAGACGATGGAGATGCCCTTCTAGTACTCCTCCGCATCGCACACCTGCAGTTCAAGCACATCACATCGCGTCCAGATGCAGCTCTCTTTCACGGTGTCTTGGAACTTTGCGATCTCTACGATTGTGTTGAGCTCATCAAACCTTGGATTGGCGATTGGATGATAAAAAATCCATGTTATGGACGACGTGTTGATCCCAGGTGGTTATTCTCCTCGTGGATTCTGGGAATGCCTGATAAGTTCGAGATAGCCGCAAGGTCTATCGTTCTGGCGATCGACGCTGATGGAGAAATGGTGCGCGATGGCATGAGATTTTCTTTAAAGGCCGGAAATGTACCTCCTGACATCGTTGGTAAGCCATAATCCGCCATGTAATTGTTCCTCTTTTGCTAATTTTCAATTAGGGGGCATTTTTAAGGCTCGAAAGACCGTGGTGAAGGCGGTTATCGGTGTTATTCAGCAATGGGTTGAAGAATTCACTAGTGACGAAGACACACAATGTTTCTGCGTCTACCTCAATCGACATTGCGACGCCGTTATTTTAGGCAACATCATCCGTGAGGTGGTCGCTATCGGCATTTGGCCTAAGAGATCACCAAGTCGCTGCACTGAAAGTGTTGATGATCTAGTGGGGAGATTCTCATCTTTGGGAGGCTACAGCTATCACAAGACTTGCATCGCCGGGCTGAGAAGAACCCTCCCCCATGCATACGAAATACCTAAGCTCACCCAAGATTCGCATCGTCGACACATGGAAATACAAGCTGTGACGATCATAGGTCAGAGCCAAGCCACGTGACCTGAGCTTAGAGCTTAGCGAGCACTAGTGCCATTTGGGGCTCTTGCGCCTGTATATTAGCTTGGCGCAACCCGCTCCCCCTTTCTAGAAGTATCTTAGATATTCTTGAATACAACGGTATTGATCCGCTCTGCTTGTTCCTCACACAAGCGGAAAAGATTGGTGGAACATAGGATCAGGCGGCAACTTGGCAATGGTGATCGGCGCTAAATGGGGTTATGAATACAGTTCTTCGCAAGTAATGGGGATCCTTTGTAGGCTTTATTGGCAGAGGAGAGCTTGTCATTGCAAGACATAGGACCTGCAAAGGTGTCATTGTCCCCACGACAGTAAAACATCTTGATTTGATGTCTGCTCTTGATGATTCTGTTTTGGGCGGAATCGTATCCCTTTCAATGTAATTTGAGAAGACTTACATTGTCAAAATTTCTTTCCCGGACCTGACACGGCCGCAGTTGATTCGAAAGTGTGAAGGGCAAGATACAGCATGCACTTCCTCTTGTGTTCAAAGTCGATTTCGAATTCTTTCTCGTAGATTTTCTCGCCAGACTATTTACCGTACACTTAATTGTTCGTTTGAGACTAGCTCGTTGTACTTACTTATTTTTAAATAGCAGTTCACCTTCAACTCTCGTTCTCGCGCTAAGCCCAGGAGCATGCTAAACTACCTAAGCCTCGCGACCTTCTTGACTCGCTTTCCATCAACTCCGCATTAAACAACTCAATCTCACAACAGGCGTAATGGTATCTCCGAACCCAGATGAGGGTGCGCTTCGCGGCCAGAGGGACTTTACTGAGAACAAGTCTCCTGGAGGCACTATTCCTACTGGCGTGTTCTCTTTCACTCCAGCGTCGTCTTCGTTTGGCAACTCCAGCATAAAAGCATTGACGCCCTCTGTTTCTGGTCCCTCCATGACACCGAACTCCCTTTCCAAAATTTCAAGCGCAGCAAATCTTCCTGCTCGTTTTACTTTTGGTAACGCAACTACTTCTAGTACGTATGTCCTGTACAGCACAACGTGGAGCTCTCTGTTTCACCATCGGCCAGTGATCACATCAAGGGCTTTCCAGGAGATTCTGAGACTGATCGACTATAATTTAGGCACGAGCGGACGAGATACTAGCGACCAAGGAAGAACTTTTAGTGGATTTGGCTCGAGCAATGCAACAGCAATTCCTTTGGCACCCAGCCTTCGCCAACCATTTCTGCCAACACCTTGTTTGATCGCCCTCACGCTTCTCTGAAGCTTGGTAGTAATGTTACTATGGGAGGTTTTGAAAGGCCGAGCACCGTCAAATCTTCTAGTAAGGGTAACCCTTCTAGTCCGCGCACGGGAACGAGCAATTTGTCTCCCTACAACCACGTTTTTACCTTTGACAACGATGGTGTCATTCTCTATGCAAACTACCACGGCTCCGAAGTCATTGGCAAAGTCAATCCAAATGTACTAGCAATAGCTAGTCCAGTATGGCGAGAGCTTCTGTACCCACCTCATTCCCATCTTCATGTGACGAAGGAAGATCCGAATACTGAAGTCGGCCGTCGCATTACACCAAGGCCAGAACTTTGCGTAAGACCTGTTAAGGAGCTCAACTTGCGCAAAGATGATGGTGATGCGCTCCTTCTCTTGCTTCGTATAGTACATTACAAGTTCGGCAGTATTCCCACAACTACGCTTCCTTATCTCGATAAAGTTGCAGTTCTTTGTGAAAAATACGATTGTGTACACCTAGTTGGCGGCCTCTGGCTGTCCGCTTGGATGCATGGCCAAGTTCCTACGACATCCAAGAGTCAATACATTGAGATGTTGCACACTGCGTGGGTCTTCGGCAAACACGACGAATTCGACAAAATCGCAATTTTCATGGTCAAAAACTTGCGCACAGATGGTATTCAGAGATGCTTAACCCACGCCGGGCTTCTTGTAGACAACAAAGCGGTACCCGGAGTTGGTACAGTTGGTGAGTGTCTATTATGAATAATGTCTTCCCCAATGCTGATCGATGCTTCAGATAAGATTTTATCCATTCGTCAAGCTACCCTCGAGAAACTCCTTGACCTCGTCCATGACTCCATCGAAAAGTACATCAACAGCCAAGGACCTCTTTGTGAGCACAAAAGCCAAAACTGTCACGACTGTACCTTAGGTTCCTTAATCAGAAATGTCAGGAGATGTGGATTCTGGCCTCGGAGGAGCGCTAGAGAGATTCATGTCAGCGTCGAAACCGTGGCAACCAGGATGAGAAGTTTTGTCCTTCCTGTGTATCATTCAGAGGGGCAGTGCTGCAAAGTCAACCTGCAGCAAGAAGTGGCAAGAATTTCGCAAAATATACCCAGTCCTACCATTGCTTCAGAGCGAATTCACATGCAGGAGCAGGCTAAGAAACTGGCAGGCAGTAATCTATCGTTATGATAGAACCAGCAATGTATAGGTAGAGAGTCAGGTGTCTGAAGCTAAGATAGATGTCTTCAAAGCTGCAGGCTTGTGAGATATTTAGGAATCGAATTCCGCCATGTAGTTCTCTACTGGTATCGACTCATAGGACAAGCAACATAGAAGTAATACCATTTACATGCGTGACATGAACTATTCCTGTTGTTCTATTCTCTCAAACGAAGTAAGTACCAAAGGGTTTGTGGTCCTATTTTCAGCCCTAAAACTGCCTAAAGCACAAGCAATTGACAGCCTATCCGTAAACAGGCCTACCAGTTCCGAGAGAATTGACCCTAACTGGCTCATAAATGCGGTATCAACTTTCGACTTCAAGTAAAGTCAGTTCCCTATTTATGAAATATATTGTCTCTTTTTCGTGAGCGGCTTACCTTTCGAATTGAACAACTCCAGTTCGCTCTTTCCGTCAACTCCCGGTGCCCTCTTTCCCAAACAACCAACCCCATACACCCTCGCCTCGGCTTCAAAGATCGATTTAACAAACAATCAACTTAAGGCACCATCTAATCGTTAACAGCAACTTGAAGTATCATCAAAAAACAAAATGCTATCCACCACTCAACCTGACGACATTCCTTCTCCACCCGAATTCAAATTTACGCCCTCCGATGTCCGTCTTAAGATCACTTATAACGGTTCTCCTGCCTACGCACACGTCTCTTCTCACGCGATGTCGCTCGCGAGTGAGGTGTGGAGAAACTTCTTGTTTCCGCCTTGGGATACGAATGCGATACAGTTCAACGAGCACAAGAACAAGGATAAATACAGAGGGGCTAGGAATGTGGGGAATGAAGATAGTCTTGCTGGTTTGCAAAAGCCGGTCGAAGAGCTTGATTTCACAGAGGATAATGCCGAGGCCTTGCTTGTTGTGTTGTGTGCTGCACATCTCAAGTACACTGACATACCCAGAGCCCGTGCCATACCGCGCAACCTCCTCGTCGAGCTCGCTATCTTCTGCAATAAGTATGTATGCACTAGCATTGTGGAGCCGTGGATTGAGGGATGGGTTACGAAACAATGGGAAGGATGGAATAATATAATTCCGGTAGAGAAAGATCACCGTTATGAGGAAGTGGTAGAGGAATGCCAAGCCATGATGTTCGTTACGTTCGTTTTCCGTGATGAACTTGTTTCGGATTATTTCAAGAAGGGTGCAGAATGGTTGTATATATGGTCCAGGAATAACAGTCTCCCAGATCTTCCTGCTAACTGGCTCATGCCAAGCGATATCATGGGTACATTATCTCATGGAACCTTGACTGTATATCAAACAGCACTAACGAAAATCTAGAGAACATCGACGAAGCACGAGTTGAGGCAATTGGATCCATCATTCCCCTTTTATACGAGCATCTCGAATTTCTGGAAGTGTTTTCGGCCCAGGGATTCATCCATTGGTTGACTAGACACAACCTCTATCCTCGACCAACTCTCGAAAGCACAGTCGCACTACGTGACATAGATAACTTTTCTTCGATGATGTTACAGCTGGCTTCATGGCAGCCTGACGGCACCAATAGACAACTTGTCTTGGACTTGATAGAGAGGGTCTCCCAGATAAAACCTCAAATATGGGACAATCTGTGGAAGAAGATCTGTCTCGCTACGAGGAGAAAATCTCGGATTTGCACTGATTCAAGTCGACTTGAAAAGCTCATGGCTACTTGGAAGGAGGGTCCCCAAAAGGGTGCACTAAACCCTTTGCTAAGAGAAGTGCACGGTCGTCGACCATTTCGTTTCCTTGATTTCCCATGACCTAAGGAATATGGTTGCGGTCATCAGCTAGGCTTATGATAATAGATACGATTACAAAGTGAGTGCGCCACTCATGTGTGGACAAGTACTTACTTTAGATAAAAGGATAGGTACTTTGGTTGTGAGGCGTGAGGACGTGCTAAGAGGTGGATGGAAGAATTGAGCAAACATCGATAAAGCATAGCAATGAAAGATTTACCCCTTTTCTCTCCTCTTCTGCGTGAAAAGATTTGTGAAAGCCCGATTGTCACGATTAATGACCGTGGATACAGGGACCCTTCTTGCTGTCTATAGTTTGTCGCATATAGTAGAATAAGCTGTTAGAGAGCAACTCTAACATTGTGCCTTTTGGCCAGTTGGCTCAATGAGTAAATGCTTATTCCACTTGTTTGTCACACCAATCAACATTGAAGCATCATATGTAAGAGTCAATTCGATGTACATTAGAAAGTTTGAGAGCCTCTGCATGTGGGACAAGCACTTCACGAACTTTTTATTCTACATTGATAGCACTGTTGCACCTTACAATCCTGGGGCCAGAAGTCTGCGCTTTTCAGGGTTATTTGCATACTAAAAAGGCGCGTAAGGGATTTCGAACTCTTACACATTTTAATGCAATATCTTAGGTCAGCGTTTGAGTCTCTTTTAAATCATACGATCGAAGTATACGAAACAGTGTTTTACAATTATTTATACGAATTAAGCGATTTTGATGTTTCGTAGCCTGAAAAATACCTTGAAAAGCACGGACTTTTGAACCTAGGCTCGTTGCACGTCTTCCTCAACTATACTATAAGCATGAAGCCTTACAAACTCTATACGAATCACATATCATACATTTCCTGATAGTTTACAGCAAGAGAGATAGATAAAAGCTGTCACAACCCCGCTGTGCCTTATTTTCGAGCCTTGAAATGATCGCGATGGGAGATTAAGAGAGGATCTATAGTCATTGCGAGCTCTTCATGAACCTCATGTTTGAAATCTTTAACACAACAGCCACCGTGTGAGAATCTGTATCGGCCAGCCATTTCCGGCAGCTGATGGATAGCTACGCCATTCAAATTACTTGCGAGTTCTTCGGCACTTATATAAATTTCTTCGGGCTGTAGACGAGGAAAGAGATTGTATCGCCGCAAATTGCGAAGGATGGAGCCGTAGGTCAGTACATCGCATGCTTCTAGTTTGTGCAAGCAGCATATTACTGATAGGTCTCCTGCCTCATACTTGCTGAGCAAATCATAAGGTATCTTGAGCAGAGAGGCGATGAGAGTTCTGCGACAAGAAAGTATGCTCCCTGTAAAGGAACAACGCGCTCAGATCAGTGGATGTGCTGCTATTGGAGGATGTGTGCACTTACCCATAATGAGAGGAGGCATAGGGGTTTCATCCTTCCAAAGCTCGCCATTGCCTGTGACACTTATAGTTTTCACAAGTGACTTTGCAAGGTTCTCAAAGACCTGCTCACGCTCAAAGACCCATGAGATGAACAACCATTTATGCTGTCCAAGCTTCAAAGACTCGACCGACTCTCCCTTCAACCACCGAGTATCCAGGAGCCAGGGTAGAACAAGATTGACACAATCATACTGATCACAAAGCACCGCAACCTGAAGTAGTAACTGGTACGGAAGCCAAGCCGGCACCATGTGAAACTTCAAATGAGCAATATTGAGCAAAATCGCTAAGGCAGCGCTATCATCTTCAGTGAAATCAATCTGTTCGACCTTTTCTATGGCGTTCTCGGCCTGCCATGGTGGGAACAGGAACTTCTTCCAAACGGGACTCGCGAGGCAAAGCGCGTCGGATGAGGCTTTGCCTTCGACACGCTGACTATTTTGCGTGACGAGGATACGAATATTGCCAGTGTCGAAGACGAAGGGATTTTCTGGCTTTGACTCTGCCATTGTTGGTGCTGGTAGAACCGTATCGTTGTTCGGTTTCGAGTCAGTCATCGCATTGATTGTCATGATCGCCTGACGAAGGATTTCTGGTCTGATTATAAGTCTGAGAAGCAAATACCAGACATTGCGCAAAGGACGTGTGCATGAAAAGTAGAAGAAAGTGCAAAGTGGAGGAAGAGAGTTTAGGAGGAAGGGTTCAAGGGAAGGCTCGTGCGCCACAACAAGAAGGCGCACCAACGCATTTCAATGGATTTCTGTTCAAGACCCCTGAGAAATAAGAGCGGTAATATCTTCTAAAATTCTAGTAGGTCATTCGACTCAGAGAGCCGACTCAAAGTACAACTGCGACGAAAAGGATAAGATGTTTGTTGCCGCTGTATAAATGTCCCTCACCTCACAAGCCCCTATTCCCACCCTGGAACCAACCCCGCGGTAGAACTATCATGTGACGCCACACTTCCATCATCCATGTGTTGGACGCGTCGCATCTACGAAGTTATCTCCTCATCAAACAGTTCTTTCTCCACGATATACAAACAAAATTTCACCGCCAAACCAAACGTTGATAGCTCAATTCTGAACAGTTCAAAGAACAACGACTCGGAATACCTAGAACTAAATCAGATCGCCAGCCTCGTCAGACATGACACAAGTGCAACGAACCCAGCGCTCCGATTAGCTCTTGCTGAGCTCCAGACGATAACTCCGAGACCTCTATGCCTTGCATATCCTCTAGCAATGGATTATGACGGCGACATTGTCATGGGCGACTTTCCCGGCGACCTTCCCATTCACCCTGAAGTCCCAACTCAATCTTCTCTCGCAGACTTTACCCTTACCTTTGGCAAATTTAAAGGCAAAAGGCTCTGCGAGGTCCCAAGATGGTATCTGCAATGGCTACCCAATATATCGGACCCCTCGCCAACCTTCACAGCTGCCCTCGCATATGCTCTAGGAGCATCTAGTTTCACCGAGATGGAGATAGATTGGAACGCGCCTTCTATCTCCGCGGCACCAGACAAATTCCACCAGTGGCGGAAGCTGAACGAAGGAGAGCGAAAGAGCAGAGACACGGCTTTGTGGATCAGTACTACCGATACGATGAAATATTTCAGCTTGACTGACGAGATCCTTCGAGTGATGAACGTGAGGAGAGTGGAAGAGTTGTCAAATGATGAACCTTCACAAACGAACGCGAAATACGATAAACCTTTTCAAAAGAACGTTGCGAATGTCCAAAGATACGCGCTATACCACATTTACGATTTGGCACAAGTGTATATGACGAGGGGGGAGGTAGATTTTGCTTTACGGAAATACATGAACGAGAGACTTCGAGGAATTGGGCAGGATTCGCCGAGAAAGACGGCAGGATCTAGGTTTTATTGAGTGCTATATAAGTTAGAAATGTCGATGATGTATTGACTGGTCGCTGCTGAGCTAAATTGGAAGCCAGCGGGATGACGAAAGAGAAGGAGTGGCTCTACCTATCTCGCTAAGAAATCCACTTCACTTCACGTCAACTATTCTACATTGCCTCGGCATAAAGAGAAATCAAGTACAACGCTTCAATACTGGAAACTTTGATACTTGTTTAACCAGACAATCATCGTCGAGGCCGTCAAAGAACGGCAGGTTGCCGTCTCTCTCTACTACTTACCTCCGCGTGGACGTATCACGTCCATGCTCACGCTGCACAGAGGACAGGGAATGTGACTCCAGGTTTCAGAAATCTGTGAGAGTACTTGCTATCACTTTTAGCTGGAGAGAGGCTTGTGGGATATACAAGGGATGTGTTATGTGCAAGATGAGGATATACTTTTTGTCGTGAAAATCCTCTTTTCTCGTCCTTACGACGTCTGCATACATATATAATTCACTGCAGATTTGAGGACATTTAGTCGACTGCCTTTTGGCACTCGTGCAAGTGCCCAATTGGACGCTATCTGACAAATCATGTGTAACCTGTTGGATAGGCAGCTGTGCAAGCCACAAAAATAACCGCTGCATGACAGCCTCGTCAACTTCCTGTCCCTCATCATCTGGCTGACGAGCGTTTTCTGTTCTGCTTCCTGTTATCATCAACTATCACGACGTTTGTCAATTCTACTACCCTCTAAACGAGCAGCACTCTCATAACAATGGCTAAAAGCACTACAAAACGTGCTCTGCGTTCTCAGTCCAAGAAGTCCCCCAAGTCCAAGGCTGGGGTACGAAGTAGGCCTCCTAAGCGCCTTCTTCTCGTCGATGGAGAAAAGACACTGACAACATACCAGAGCACCGACGTCGTCGTCCGAATAGGGCTAGAAAATCGAAATCATCCTCCAGTCATGACTACGCACCTTTGCAACATGCGGACTCCATCAGGCTCCTGGTGTTACATCCGGGGGAATTCACATCTCCAATCCAAATATCGCTCGCTGAAGTCAGATTGGAAAAAGACCCCGCCTATAAAGCTTTGTCATATACTTGGGCGACGGAGGATGGCGACAATAAACGATCAAGCCAGGTTAGATGTGAGAACGCACGAATCTGGGTGACGAAGAATTGCGAGCTCGCACTCCGTTATCTTCGCAGAGAGGAGTCGAATAGGGTCTTGTGGGTTGACGCCATTTGTATTAACCAAGACGATAAGAAGGAGAGAGGCCATCAAGTTGGGATAATGCAGAATGTGTATTCGAGGGCTACAGAAGTCCTGGTCTGGCTGGGAGAATCTTCGAAGATTCTTGGGGCACAACTTCCTAGCATCCACTCAGCTGAGCCCGAGACTCCGGACTTTGAGTCCCACCTGGGATTGACTCCTAGCATCACGTCAAACGCTGAGCCCTATAGTAGCGAAGTCAACGAGTCAAATGGACAAAAGGATTTCGGGATACCCAAGTCAGTAACTGAAATATTCTTCAAGTTTCTGGATAGAATGGTATCCGAAACAAGATCCATGGATAGCGCAGGACAGGATCCCATATCATCGCCGCTCTATCAACGGCTGTTATCTGAAATCTATTCAACCGTTCATGGTAGGCTTAAAACGGATCTTTTCCATAGATTTGAAGATATTGTAGGACGCTCTTGGTGGTCTCGAATTTGGGTTGTACAGGAGGTTGCAGTTGCTAAGTCAGCAAAGTTGGTCTGTTCTAAGCACTCCATGGACTATAATAAATTCTTCGATTTGTATCACCTCCTTTGGAATGATACCACTTCTAAGTCTACATTGGCTTTGAATAATTTAGGCATAGTCTTAGACCACTGGCACGCTATAGATCCATTCTATGTGTGCCATTGGGAACACCGTCTGCTTCGTCATCAACGTCACCAAGCGCCCTTTCCAGAGTCCGAAACCTCATCGCATCAGATCCACGCGACAAAATTTTCGGGATTCTCGGGTTGTCAGACAAGCGCCGGTCATTGGTGTCTGTCCCGGATTACAATCAAACTATCCCAGAAGCCTTTACAGCCGTGACTATTGGTATCTTACAACAGACAAAGTCACTATCTATATTGGAAGAGGCGACTAGCACCGTGTCACTGTTACATCTTCCCTCGTGGGTTCCAAATTGGTCCGCTTCCAATATCATATATTTTTGGGGTGGCGAATTCTCCAGAGCGGCCAAAGGTTCAGAAGCGATGTTCAAAGTGTCTTCTGATGAGCAGGTGTTGATGGTCAAAGGGCAAGAGTTCGACCGGATCGAAAAGATACCACTTGCAGATCCAATGGCATACGCACTGAACACTAAGTTGGCACATAGAATTGAAGGTTGGCGTATCTCTTGCGATGTCGGCTTTTCTTTAATGAATTATCCAACTGGGGAGCCAGTCGAAGAAGCGGTATGGAGAGCACTTTGTTGGAATGTGGATTTAAACAGCAAGCCGGCGCCAAATAAACTCGAGGACAGTTTTAGAGAATGGTATCATATTCTCAAGTCTGCAAAGAGCGTCAAAGAATGCGTAGAGAAAATATTCGACCTTCGCGCCAAACAGACATCTTTCGAGCGCTGCATCAACATTACATCTCCTTTATGCACCACCGCAAAAGGCTACTTAGCGGCAGTGCCCCATACCACTGAAGTTGGCGATTGTATCGTCGTCCTTGCAGGAGCAGAAGTCCCCTACGTTCTTCGACCAACTGGAGACCACTGCCGTTTCATTGGACCATGTTATGTCCACGGGATCATGGACGGAGAAGCTTTCCCTGAAAATCCAGACGACCTGACGTGGTATTCGATCCACTGAAACTGCAATCCAAAGCACGTCAAGAGACTCACAGATCGGCTGTGATAGGTTCTCGAGATCTTGGACAATTTGTGAGCACAAACTCCCCTTCCATCGCTCTCCGAAAACCTCACACGATCAATAAACTAACCTTCAACTTTTTAGAAGGGACTCTATTTCAATTGAAGCATGGCAATGGATGGTGCAAAAGGTTTCGCGGTTGGCAATGCTTTGGTTTTGTTTTGGTTAGGCGGTGGAGGGGGCGTTTGATATCTTTTGGATCTTTTTTGCAATATCTATCTCAATTTCAATCTCTATTTCTACCTCCACCTCCTCTCCCCTTCTACATCCACTTCTTCCGCCCAAAAACACAATCCCACATCAAAAGCCATCATTCACCCAAAGCCATCTATCCACCTTTAATTTCTACAGCTACATCTATCTCTATCTCCTATATCTATCCCCTGCAGTTATCCCCTACAGTTACCCCGACACCTACAGCCCACAGCCCACAGCCCACAGCCCACAACCCACCGCATCAATACCACCCATACCATCCACCCACCCATCCATCCATACCGCACATCCATGCATCCAAGCAACAGGCAGCAAGCAAAAAGATGAACTTCCTTCTTCCTTCTTCCTTCTTCCTTCTTCCTTCTAGCTTCTAGCTTCTAGCTTCTAGCTTCTAGCTCCGAGTTTCGAGTTTCGAGTTTCGGTTTATGTTGTCCTTCTTTAATTAATTGATTCATTGCTTGATTCAACTATCGTCGGTAAGCTGAGCTGAGCTGAGCTGATGGTGGTGGTGGTGATGATGATCAGCTAGCCCCCAACCTTGCTGCGAGTGATAGATGTATTTGGATATTATCTTGAGACTACAGTCAACAAATACATGCGATCATGAGCTGAAGCTGACGGAAATCGATTGGAAGAACCACAAGAATCACATGTTTAGCATAGCAAAGCTCAATCAGTTCAAGAATCTTGAATTAGTACTATAAGCGGGTATAAGTACAACCATCCATCATAACGGTGATGTAAGAACCCATCCCATCGACCCCAACGCCAGCCATGCTATTTTATACCTCTTAACACCGTCTATGCATTAATATATACAGCATCCTCCGAATAACAACAGTATTTATACAGCAGAAACAGGAGTAGAAGCACTCTCCTTGGGCACTGCAGGGTTCTCAGGATACGTGGTCTCATCGTGGACCATCATACCCCGACGATTCTCTTCTGCCTTCTTGATATCCTTTCCGCCATGCTTCAAGAATAACTTATCGGTTTGGAGACCCTGGATACCCTCGGCCCCAAGATCCGATGGTTTCCAGCTGGCAGATGAGATTGGGTTGACGTTCGCGATGTACATGGTGTCGATTTCCTCGAGACTGCGATCCTTGGTCTCAATCATGAAGAAGAAGACGATCCAGAAAAGGCCGAAGCAAGAGACGGCGAAGACTAAGCCATAAAGATAGTGGATCTTATCAGTGATGAATGTAGTGAAGAATGAGATGAGGAAGTTGAAGAGCCAATTGGAGGCGGTAGCGAGAGCCATGCAAGGAGCACGGTAACGAGATGGGTACAATTCTCCAACGACTGCCCAAACCAGCGGCCCCCAGGTGGTGGCGAAAGCGACAATGAAGAGGCAAGTGAAGACGATGAGGACCTTTCCTGCAACTGGAGTGGACATGGGGTCGTCAAGGGATAAGCAGAAGCGTCCGACGAGCGCATAAATCATGAGGCACACAAACATCGAGGCAGCGCCAACCATGAGCGAGATACGTCGACCGCAGTTCTTAACAATCCAGAGACCAGCGATAGTGGCGCCGACGTTGACTGAGCCAAGAATAATGGAAGTGATGTAAGAATTGGAGATACCAGTAGACTGGAAAATGGTTGTGCCATAGTAGAAGAAGAAGTTAGCACCAGTGAGTTGCTGGCCAGCTTGAAGAGTCATGCCGAGGAGCGTTCGATACATCATGCGGGGTCCGGTGAAGATCTCCCACAATGAATGGCTACCACCAGCGGCGTTTTCGGCCAGCATCTTCTCCTCGATCTCGTTGATTTCATAGTCAATGAGTGGCGAGTCCATTGAAACACCTTGCAGGCGAGCCATAGTTTCCCGTGCCTCCTCATGGCGGCCTTTCCGGTAGGCATATCTTGGAGACTCAGGGAGCCATATCACAGAAAAGCCAAGGATGAGAGCCCAGGCGGCAGATAGGCCGTTCGGAATACGCCATTGGGCTGAGTTGTCATATGTAGCTTCGGTGCCATAGTTGACCATGTATGCTGTCCAGATACCCAAGGTGATCAACAATTGATAGGAACTGACCATCGCACCTCGAATATTCTTTGGCACGGACTCCGATTGGTACATTGGGACACTGGTGCTGAGTGCGCCGATACCGAGACCTGCAGTAAATCTTCCCATGGCAAATTGAACCCATACTTTGTCGCTGGTGATTTCGATGATAACGCCGATGATATAGAATAACGCAGATGAGCAAATGGTCCACTTTCGTCCAATTCTATCGGCAAGCCAGCCGCTGAAAAGGCATCCTAGGAGAGTGCCAATGCAAAGCATACCGACAATTGTGCCCTGGCGAGCGGCTGAGAACTTGTGATTTTCGCCGAAACGATCGAGGAAGTCGGACATTGCGAGGAAACCTGGAGAGTCAGTGAGAGCGAGGAGCGAAGTTGTCTGCTTCCTACCTGAGATTTGACCAGACTCGTATCCGAACATGAATCCTCCAATAGATGCAACGCCACCTAGGATGAGGGCCAACCAAGTGACTGGTCCCTCTTCGGGTGCATTTTCGGGGACGACAGGCAAGGTCGAACGTCCGTGTATTGAAGTTCTCGGCGTAACACCATCTTGGGGTGTCATACTCTGCGGGGTACTCTTCTCTGCCACTTTGACAGAGGCGGGGCGAGCCGAAGCACCATCCGGCTTTTTGCTGAAGATACGCATTGTAATAGATAATCCAGATGTCTGGATACTACGTGATACAAAAGAAGATATCGATTGAGACAAATACTCAACACTAACGTGATTGAAAAATGTGTGATGAGGAAAAGAAACGCTGGGGACAAGAATGATTTAAATGTAGGAAAGAGGGCTCGACTATGACTAAAATCTCTAAACCTTTCATTCAGGAAGCGGCGCCCCAAAGGTGGTATGTTCCTTTCCAGATTTGTTGCACCCGCAAGACTGAGGAGAGTGGGTTTGGGTCTAACCTGATTGGTAACATCCGACAATCACCAGAGTCCACGCCTAGAATGCACCTGGTGATGGCTCTGAATTTGGAAAGATGTCAAAGAGATGTAACACACTACTTACTCAGAATGTCAAGAGAGGGAAGTGGTAGTGTTCCAGAGTAGTCAACCTTTAAAGGGGATTGCTGAATCGGGCGTGACCCCAATCTACTCTTCTCAATTTTCACGAGTAGGTTAGAGGTTCATTTCTATGGGCCTTCGCAGCTTCCCACTCTTCTGGAGGGTCGGCATCTTGCATGTGACAACAAAAGAGGAGACCGCTCCCAAGTCAACACCACGTCTGCGCATCATTGTTTGTCTGCGAGGGGGTCGGAGTGTCTAAGGGTCTGGCGGTAGTCGAGATATCGGGATGAAAATTGGGCCCAACAAGGTCGTCACCGTGGTACCACCGACCCTTATCGCCCAGATTGCTGACCTTGACTCGAGCATTGCCGCAAAATCAGGAGACGTTTGCGCAGAATGCTGGCGGTGTTACCAAATGGCGCAGTCCGCCGCAGGTACGATTAGATCTCGACATCTGGTGATGCTCTGAGAATGCCATCTTTGCAGGTAAGGGAATCTCGTCGGGAAATGCCCAGATCGCTGAGACGTGTCGGAATTCTTTCTCGGGGCAATACTATTCCGGGATAGCGCATGGACTTGAGCCTCATTCCAAAAAGAAATCAAGCAGCGCTCGACGGTTGGATCGATATTGGCGTTCCGTTCGCAGACCCATTTTGAGGTCGATGGTGTTGAGAATGGAGTTCAAATGGAGTCGAAGGAAGTTCGCTGTCAACGTAAGAATGTCGGCAATCCAGGGTAGAGGGAGAGTAGAGTACTAGAGCCACTCCGTTCCACGCTAACCGCGCCGAAGCCCTACCGAGCAACAAGCGACGAAAACAACGACGGTTGACGGTGCCGAAGATGGATCCCAATGGATCTCTGCATTATCTTTCGGTTCGGTCTTATTTCAACTTCCCTCGATGGGTCCAAAGTCAGGGATATGGATACGAGAAATGCCTACTTCGTTTCTGCACGAGTCGAGGGAGCAGTGGAGACTTCAAAATCTGCATTTCGAGTTTTCACTATCGGAGTTCTCCAACGACCCCGAGAGCTGCATGAGAGAGGAGTTTCTAGGTAGATCTCGTTGGTCTGTGCTCTCAATGACAGAAACCAAAGAGGATCTCGGTATGGGCCGCCGATCCTTTTGATCGGACCCGGTCCTAGGAAAAACACCTCACATGATGCTCCAGGATTGATCAGCAACCTTGGAACCTCTCAAATGATCACGAGGCGTGACTTTGAGCACAATGAGAGTCATCACTGAAGTCTTTGATGCCAACCATTTGGAAGTTCAGAGTTCGAGGGTGACATTCCGGACCTCAATCTCTATCCTGTACACCATGCGGCGAACAGCAGAGGAGAATGTCTTGAAGCATAACCTGCATCAATATTTGCTATTACTCTCTTTGTGTCTTGTACGTCATTTCTAGAAACTTTGAAGTTTGCAGATGTTCGTCTCCGAGTTTTCAATCCCACTCTACTGCAGATCTTCCATTGTTGCACATCGCATTGGCCGCTGCCTCAGGATGTACGGGCAGCGGTGAGCATTTAGAAGTTAGCAATATGCGCATTCCCCGCGGACCAGAACTGGTCGCTCATGATTTTATGTTCTTTGATATTATGTCAGGTATCGTCAAGTTATCTATGACCTAAAATTGAGCTGGTTGGAATCCATCACTGCGAATAATCAATGCTTAGGTGTGCACTACTTGACAATTTCTGCTCATATAACCCACGTAGCTTCATTGACAATCAAGCATATCTTCAATCGAGATTGTCATTTTACCTCAGGCGTCTGAGATGCACAATGACAGGAGTTGCCATTGAAAAAGTCACATTCGAGGAGTTCACGTGATGCGGTTTTCAACCAGCTTGAGATGAAATATATTCCGCCTTTCTTGGGATATTGCATCGCTGAATTAACCCGCTCTCTCAGGTTGCACCCTACTTCCAGCCAAGCTGTAAAGTAATGCTGAGCCGAAAACATGCAATTTGACCAGCTCTTCCAATGTCATTCCACGATACCCAACTCGTGAAGCACCTTTCACTTCCACATTTCTACCCTTCTATACCGCGCTCATCAAACGTCTTCTTCTTTCTTCACTTCTTGATAAAAACTCTATCAGTCATGTTCAAAAACGCCGGGCTCCCGCTAAAAGTGCAAGAGACCGAAATCCAATCCTAGGAAGAGCGTCCAACGCCCCTCGAAACGTTCCATCCCTATGCACGCCAAAACGCCATCCCGCCTTCGTCGCTATCAAAATGTCTTCGTTTGTATTAGTCGCGTCGCAGCTACTAGGAACCTTGTGGATCAGCCTCCTCAAGGGACCTCTCTTCCCAAACCATCCACCTCAGTCAAAGCCGACACCTTCAAAATCCCATCCAACATCCCACCCAGCAAGGCTCCTGCCCATCTCCATCCCTCTCCCTCGTTTCTTCCTTTTTGGGAATTGCATCATGTCCTCTCATGACAAAGCAGTCCAAAAAATCTCATCACAGCCCCAAACCCTCGATCCATAATCCCCCTTATCCCACGCTGTTTATTCGGTGGTGGCATCACGACTGGATTCCTCGCTTCCTTCTTCTTCAGCCTTCCTCTTTCCCTTTCTCTCTCTCCTTCTTTCGCTCTCTCTATCTCTCTCTTCCTCTCTATCTCCCTGTCCCTCTCTCTATCCATCTCGATCTTGATTTCTCTCACCCTCTCCACCTCCCTACTCCTCTCCATCTCCATCCTAATCTCCATCTCCTTCTCTTTCTCCGCCTCAGTTCTCATACTCAGATCTATCGCCTTCTGTACCTCGGCCTCGAAACTCATCTCCTCCCTCCCACTCCCCGCTCCAGTTCCAACATGCCGCTCAGATCCAAACCCCCTATCCCTCTCATACGTAAACGGCGATGAATACGGCGGTGGATCATTCGACTGCTCTTCCCGAGCTTCAACTCGTGAACGCGATTCCTCTAATTGTCCCAACTGCTGCGACCTCTGTCTTTGAAGCAGTTGTTGTTCGCGCTGCTGCTGCCTCTCCTGATGCAGCTTCGAGTATTTCCTACTCTCTCTCCGGATCGAGTTCCTCGTCCTCTTTATCGCCGTGCGAGGGAGAGTATTGAACATTTTGAATCGGAAAGGTTATATACTAAGGGAGCGAAAAGTCCCCACTTGCGACAGTAACCTTAACCTTATTATCGATTCAAAACACTTCTCGTCCAGGTTTAGAAAGACGGATGGATGGGGTGGGTAACGATCAGGATGAAGAAGTCGACAGAATAGTGGAGAGGACGGGACATATGACGTTCTTGTTCCTCGTTCTTATTCCCTAATCCTCCTCTGAGTGAGCCTGAGCTGAGCACACTCGTCAGAACGCGAAGCCTTTCGCAAAACCGTAAGAATCAGAAATGTAAGAGCCACAGAAACACAGAGACAGAGAGATATGTGCATGTATTATGAGGTGTCAGCACCCCAACATCCAACCAAGCCCTAGCACCGAACTCGATTCGCGCATGGCATGGCATCGCATCCTCACGAACCTAGGTTAAACTCGTAACCCCAACTCGTAAGTGATCATCATCCTGCCTGTCTAAACTTAACACCAACCACACCCACCACACCAACCAAACCCCACACTCCACCATCCACACCCTCGCACACTCACCTAACCACACCACAGCACCACACAACACAACACACCCCAGCCCTCACAATAACCTAAGCGCTAACTAAATTCCGCATCCCACCTACCAATTCCACCATTCCACCCTTCTAATTGCGTGCTCTCCCATCCCATTCACTACGATTTGTCCCTTCCACAGTTTTAGGATTTTCGTGGTGGCGGGGTTAAAGTCAACGCCAGCATCTGATTCATGCATGCAAGCATGCAAGCTCGGCGCTCGGTCTGCAAAGGATCCTACCGGACTTGGTGTAACGGAGGGTCGGTCTCACGGACTCCGGTACTGACTGAATGACTACCTACCTGGGTGGGTATGCTGTGCGTGCGTGTAGATGAGTAAGTAGGTAGGTAGGTAACCTTAAGTGAGTGAGTGGGTGGGTGAATGCCGGTGCGACGCATGCATATGCATAATCCGGGGAAAGGAAAGAATGGTTTTCAGAATTAAGAATTTAGGATTGAGGATTTGGGATTTTGGATACGTTGCGGGATCGAATTGGGTTGATTAAGGGTTATTTCTCATTCCCTCTTCTACCGCCAGAATTGCATACATACATTTAATCATTCACCAACATCCTCCCAACTCTCAAGAATCAAAACTAACAGCCGATCACAAAAACCCATCTTTTCGAAGCACACCCTCACTCCACCCCCAAAGCCTCTCCGCCATCTCCCCATCCCTCCCAGCTCTACTCTCTCCCCCTCTCTTCCCAACCGGCTCAAAATACCCACCATTAACCCCCTCATCTCGCTCAACCAATTCACCCAGTTCACGACTCGCTGCGCACCAGAGGATATTTGCGCATCCCTCTTCAGGACCAGGCGCGCCCCATTCCACCAGCGGTTGAATAAGTTTATACACCGGTGTCGAAGCGCGCGGTCCTGCGCTCAGGTTCGTTTTTACGGTCCCGGGGTGCAGACTAATTGCCACGATTCCCTCGTTTCCCTAGAAGGTAGTTCTCGAATTAGAAATCACTCACACAAATATACTTCAAAGTCGAGGCGAGAGAGTAACAGGTCGGGGAAGGGAGACGCAGAACGCACAAATTTCGCGGCAAGTGCGAGGGAATGCAAGACGTTGCATAATTTTGAGTGTCCGTATCGAGTCCAGGTACTCTTGCTCTCGAGATTCATGTCTTCGAACTGGATCCCGGTTTTAGGGGCTAGTTTCTTGTGTCCATCGCTGGCGATATTCACGACTCGTACTGTGCGTGGAGGCGAGGAGGAAGAAGTCGTGATGAGGAGGGGGAGGAGTAGGGATGTGAGGAGGAAATGCGAGAGGTGGTTTGTCGCTAGTTGGATTTCGTGGTTCTGTGGAGTGAGGGAGAAGGGTGTGCACATTATCTGTTTCATTATTAGAGATCTGTTCGTTCTAGGAGCAGTGAGAGATGCAATGGGTGGGAGTTACTCCGGCGTTGTTTATCAGGATGTGGAGTTTGGTTTCTCTCCTGCTCTCAACATTAGCGTTTCGTTCATCCTAATCTCAGCGTTGACGTGCTGCAGAAATTCTTCAGCGCCCTTCTTCACACTTCTTAAATCGCCTAAATCCATCTCCACGAGCTCGACTTGTGCATTGGGATTCTTGTCCTTGATGCCTCGGATAGCTTCTTCTGCCTTCGGCACTGATCGAGAGGCGATGTAAACTTTTGCGTTTTTAGATGCGAGAGCAGAAGTGGTTGCTAATCCTCTGCCATCCTCGGATCAGCTACTCGATCAAATTCATCATTAATTCGGAGGAAATGGGGGTGGAAAGTACAAGCCGGAATGTCCACCAGTAATAAGGACAACGAATCCCGTGAGGTCGGGTAGATTGGAGGGGTTGAATGTGTCCGATTTGCCCATCGTTGGGAATATGATCACGATCGAGGCTTTTTACCCTACTTGAGTCTGATGCCCAGACAACTGAGATTGAATTATAGAGTCAGGAAAAGCTTTGGACATGCTCAATTATATCTTATTGTATTTTAGGTTTGCTTCGGATCCGAGACTCGGATCCGAGTCTCGACTCCGAGCCAAACACATCACTACTCGGTCGGATCCGAGACGTAAAACTACAAAACACGATACAAATCAATGATCTGTCCATTGATATGCAAGAAAAAGAGAGTGGCGCCATAGCGGCGGCCAACATACAAGGGCCGAAGAACCAACATAGCAATGAGGGGAAGATGCGTCGAATTAGGAGTACCATAGCAGCTCGCTATCAGTGCCCAACAAGAGTTTTGAAAGAAATATACTTCAGACATATGGTACTCATGAAATATTAAGGTATGGATCTGGATTCCTAGCTATCGTCATATTCGAGGCTGGAAGTAGAGCTTCGTTTCCGGGTCCGCCGCAGTAGCAGTCTCGCATAGAGTCCTCAGAGTATCATAGGAAACCTTATTGCGGAAGTTGGCAGAAGCATCGAAAGCGTTGTCCACAACGCCCCAGCCATGCTCGTGATATGTTAATCCGTCCGTGATGCTGGTTGTTATTCCGGCTTGTATTCCGGCTTGTAGGGGCTCGTTCGTCTATGTTCCGCTAGACGCTTTCTTGGGTCGGTACCTACGTTGAGATGGACATTGGAGCTCTACCTTAGGAGGAACGCAGCTGTATTTCTTCTGCCTAGTACTAGTAGCTGTGGTATCTTTGCGATGCGTTCCAAGTTCTTGACTACGTTTGGCAATGCAACACCTATGCATTGTTCTCTGTCAGAGACGCGGTCAAGCACCCTTCGCGAAGGCGGAAGTCCCTTTGCTTAGTTCAGTCGAATCCCAATATAAAAGCCAATTCCGACTTGGTACTTTCTCTCCCGCATCTGCGAAGCATCTGCGAGTTCTTCTGGTATGAATTGACCGAATTATGTCGTGTTCGAAAAAGACTTTGACAGGGGTAATCTCAATTAATCTGGAGTTGTCGGTGGCAGTTCCAAAGCATTTCAAGCCCTAAAAATCCATCGTCAGCACAAAGTCGGTTCCTCAGACAGAGATTACTTACAGCCGCTTTTGTGAGGCCATTAAGCTAAGCACATGCTGGAGGTGGAAGAAAGGGTGGAGCGAATTTGGAGGAAATCATGATGGTTGTTCAAAAGGCGTAGATAGAGGAATGCAAATACATCAACCGGCGAAGCAAGGGAAGGAGAAGCTGTACAGAAATATACACTCAATGTAGCAGGAATGGATGCATACTTTCCTACTCTCCTTGCTCTAGAAAACATAACGAAGGCCTACCGTCGTCCCGAGTAGAGGATTTTCAACTGCATTTTTTTGGGGTGTCTCAATCTGGCATTGGGTGTCTGGAGCAAGATGCGGGCGACAATTGGGTCTTCCGTCCGGACCTTCGTGGAGTGCAGACCATGAGCGTAGCATGGGAGCATATTGTAGGTTTGCTCTGACGGGAGGTCGTTCCGACGTTATTTATCCGTGACGCGCTGTGGAGTTAGCGAGCCTTCACACTGTTTTAGGTCGCTGCGGCTCTGTCCTGATTGATGAACCCATAAACTTATATATAACTTTATAGCTGGCCCGCTGATATCGAGCCAGCAGGTCGGGACTGGTATGGGATACACGTGGTGACAACAGATGATTGTGAGCCTCTTGGCGTCGAATCTCGACACAATTCTCCACATCGCGATAGTTCGTCGCCCAGCGCGTTGAGCGCGGCCCGTCGGCGACGGCGAGATAAGATGCTGAGCAATGTTTAGGGTATCATTCAAAGTATCTCGTATCCAGTGATCCCACCACAAGTTATCCCATCTCCTTTTCTTTTTGTGTTATCTTTCAATTGCCCTTTGAGCCAGCATCAGCCACGTACCACAAAGAGGACATTACGGTCATGGCTCATATCAATATCTTCAAGTACGGTGTATCCTCTCCGGCGGACATATCGCCGATGCAAGAGCTGAAAGCGGCTGGATATGAATCAAAAGATATCTTGGCGGTGATAGGGAAGTCCGAAGGTCAGTGGCTATATTGATTATTGAACAACTAGCTAACAATTCAGGAAATGGCTGCGTCAACGACTTCTCCCGGACGCTCAGCACACATGTTTGGGAGCCACAGATACCAGAATCAGCCGTCACAATCTTTTCCGGTGGCACGGAAGGTGTACTGAGTCCGCACGTGACGTTTATTGTGCGCGATCCCAAACCTACGGGTTTGTTGGCTGCTGTTGGGAGGACAAGAGAACTGGAACCCCACGAAATTGGAACCGCGGAGCATGCTTTGCAGGTCGCTTCTTCCGTTCGGAAGCTCTTGGACCAGACCAACATCCAAAAGGAGCACGTTCACCTCGTCCTAATAAAATGTCCTCTCCTGACATCTGCAAAGGTGGGGGCGATCAAGGCTGCGTCCAAGATTCCAATCACAACAGACACATACGAGTCAATGGCCAAATCACGCTATGCTTCTGCTATCGGAATAGCCATTGCTCTCCAAGAGATAGAGGAAGGTCGCCTCGATCAGGCAATGCGAGACGAAGATAGCTGGAGTAGCAAAGCTAGTTGTAGTTCGGGTGCCGAGCTTGAAGATTGTCACATCTTAATAATAGCATCAAACCCCGCCCATGGAAACCTTCGGGCAACTTCAGCTTTCATGGGCGATGCGATTGATGCAGGGACCATTATCAAGATTTTGGATCAGATCAAGAGTGAAGACGGTCTTGTCCTGCAGGCGTTTGCCAAAGCGGAAGCTGATCCGAGGGGTATTATCAGAGGAAGATGGAGACATACGATGAATACCGACAGCGACTTGCATAGCACACGGCATGCACGAGCAGCCGTTGGAGGCTTGATAGCAGGGCTGACTGGCGACACACAGATCTATGTGTCTGGCGGCGCGGAAGGTCAAGGGCCTCCAGGTGGTGGGAGCCTTTGCGTGCTCTACCGGCTGGAGGGTGAGGGCGCGCTCGCGTAGAATTTTGATGCGGGTCGGATGCAGCGTCAATCAGGCGCAGGAAGTCCGGCAGGTTGATGCATTTCTTGAATGTGTGTGCTTGTCGCAGATGTTTACGGCCTTAAGCGATGCATCTGTTCAGTCTTTGTTTTCAATTGTTTCTTGGCAAAATTCAATTCTTCAGTTGAACGCGACTCTTCCGAGAATTCTAGTCTGAAGTTCAAGGTCAAGCTGGATGAATGGCTATCTGATGTTTGGACGCGAGAGACAATAGCCAGCCGGTTCGGCATCTGGCTAAAACACGCTATTTGGAAATCCTTAACTTCCGGACCTCGAACCCAACGAGATTGCTATTTTGAGATGGCAAATGATGTTTATCCATCTGTTGACCTGGCTTTATTGGTTTTCTCATATATGCTTAATTTGCTTACGTCGTGTTGATATTGCCTCGCGGACTCCGCTGGCAGTCAACATGTTCTTCCCTACTGTCCGACCTCTTGGCTCCTGGTACGACCCATCCGCTCGTCATCACTATCGGAAGATTGCTGAATCCTTGGTGTTTACCGACTTCGGGTTTTGTTTAAGAACACAAGACATGCCCCTTGGTTGTTGATCGTTGGACTTCAGCTATATGCGCTAGATCTTTCATATTCGAAGAACCTCGGGTGCAAGGTGGGGCCCTCCACTTTATATGCTGGAGTAAACTGATCATCTAGATTCGCCATGAAGTCCTCACTTCTCCTCCTGCCTGGCCTGGCTGCAACATGCTTGGGTGCCGTAGTACCAGTCGACGCACGAAATGCTCTGGTTCGTCGTGTTGATCAAGCAGTCACAGTAAGTCTCCAAGCCTTGGTATTTGCTCGGCATTGCCCTTTATAGAGAACCATCTTCTCGAACGCAATCCTTGGCCAACTTCCAAATGCTAATTATCTATAGGTAATTGTTACAATTACATCCACAACCACAAAGTCCAGCAGTACGACGAGTAGAGCTACTGTCGCTCCAAAGCCATCAAGCACTGTTGTTGTAGTTACTGTCACTGCTACTGTAAGTCTTGCCTGATTTGCTCTGATGCTGGCTCAAGCCAGATCCAATGGGTTATCTATGATTAACAATTTCTAGGTCACGAGAGCTACTACAACAGCAGCTCCAGTCGTAACTGCTGCCCCTCACACTACGGCTTCGGCTACAGGTTGGACTCCCCCGTGGATCACTGGATTCTCTGGATTCCGTCCCCCCTGGTTGTCCTGGCTCACTCTATTAACCCAACAACCCGTCACGGTCACTGATTCGGCTGGCCCGGTCACGGTCTACTTGCCCTCTTATATCACTGTTACGGCAACGGATCCCGATGATAGCCATCAGGCAACTGTCACGCTGCCAGCTTTAAGCTCGAGAGGGAAGCGCGATGAAGATCGCCATTCCGGCCCAAACCACGTAAGCATCTGAAAGCCCACCACTCCTGCACTTGGGGAAGATGTTCTTGTTGTGTATGCAAGAGGAATGTCTCAGACGATATATCGTCATAATGTAGTTGAGAAGGAAGACCTGTAGGGGATGCGGGTCGTTTGGCGTTACGGGAAATGGTGTCCATGCGCTAGCCTTTGAATATATAACCACCTCTTGCGTCCCCTATCGCATATCTTTCTGCCCTATTACACATTTTTCCCCTGTCGCATATCTTTCATTCTTTAAACGCGTCCACTGCCACAATCTCCTTATTCCGAGGTCGCGAAAATCGGAAATTATGTACTGACCTCTAGTTTCAGTGGGGTCATCATCATACGTCTCAATGGCACTCAACACAGCAGTACAACCCACCCGATCCAGAAACTAGCACGGTTTATGTCCATCCACAAGATACTGCTTCCACTAGCACTGTCTATGTCACTTCTCCTAGTATTGTGAGCACTGTGAGCACTGTCTATGTCACTGCTTCAAATACTTTTAGCACAGTCTATGTTACTGCATCGAGTACTGCTAGCACGGTATACGTCAGTCCTTCAAATACTGTTAGCACGGTCTATGTTACTGCAACAAGTATTGTGAGCACTGTCTATGCCAGCCCTCCAAGTACTGTAAGCACTATCTATGCCAGTCCTCCACCGTCTTCTACAGATACGCTCGAGACCATCGTTGTCACACGCAAAACGAGCTCGATCCCACCAGGTGTTACTTTTTACCCGCCCCGCAATGCAGCGCCAGATCCAGCAGCCCAGATCTTCGGTCTTGGCCCGATAAGCCGAACAGTGCAAGAAGCACCAACACCACCTTTGCCCTGGTGGAACTGGCGGCCGTCTGCCACACCAATTGAAATAATTGAGAGGGATACGGAGGAAAAACGTGAGCCCCAGACTCTCGACTTTGGAACTCGCAGTAAGCATATCTGACATTGTGTGATTTAGGCGTTGCAAACTAATCCGGGCCAGCCGTCCAGGAAGAACCAGAGTACACGACCCTCGACCGGGCCGTCAATGATCCACCTCACTACCTCGGTCACAAACACACCTTTACTACACCCTATGAAATCGACACGACAGCTACTCTTTCAATGCTTACTATCTACAAGAAGCGCAAACCACAAACTCTCGGATCCCCCACTCGCACAAATGAAATCACTCCTACAGGTCCATCTTCCTGGTACCCTTACTCCTCTTCAGTCTCTACCATATATGTTACAGTTACCCAATTTCCTTATGGGCCAACATCGCACCCACACCATCATCCTAATTCAATTTCAACCATCATCTACAGTTCCACGGATGATTTCTTCGCCCCAGATCCAACGCAAACCGGGACCTTAATCGAGGCCACTCTCACCCTACCGTTTGTCGTTACTCCGACGGCCAACTATAAGGAGAAACGAATTGCAGAAGCCGAACCTGAGCCTGAGCCACAAACTCTTACACTCAATTTCCCCTCCACAGTCACAATAACATACACAGACACTGTTATCGAGAACACGGCTACGCTCCCTCCACTTACTATCAGCGACTCCGGATGGTGGGGTCGCAAGGATAAAAGATCGAGGCAACACGCAGAGTTCCAAGACCCAGGACAGAAGGAAGAACCCGAGGAGATAGAGAAGGTGAAGAGACAGCACTATATTAAAACACAAACAAGGAGCTTCACGTTTAAGCCCCCGGCTATGGCTTCAGCGTCGATGAGTTCGTAGGATTAGCGAAAGGCGTTTTTTATGGTTAGGGGTGGGGGGGTTGGCTTGGACACGGGCCTTTTCTTATGTTCTGGCAGCATGACGGTTCTCTCTTGTACTTGGGCATGGTTAGGGATAGAGAGCATACGCATTGGCATACGCATAATGGGCGGGAGTTGTACTTCTTGATCAAAAAAACTACATTGTATCGAAATTACTATGTCATTTGCTGATCTAGCGATGGCTCTGCTGCGCTTCGAAGATGGTGAAACCCCTTACGTGAAACACATATTTTTCCCTATCATGAAATACCTGACCGACCCCAGTGAAGGCTGATTGGTTCTAGAAGGCGAATACGTTCGGCAATCAACCTTTCGTGAGGCTGTGCCAGCTAGATGCATTTGCACAGCCTTGTCATCACGAGAAAGGCGCCACAATTGGTTGCAACCCATTTCTTCCCACCCAATGCCTCGTGCGCCCTGCAACTGATGTCAGGGGCCGCGTATGGTCTCTCTTATTCGAACAACAAAACAGGCGCAAAACATATACCTCAAGCCTTCTTTCAAACCTCAAAATCTCCAACCTCGCATCTCTCCACTTCCCGGACCGCCTCGGAATCACAACATGAAGCTCCCAACGACCCTTCTGGCACTCGTAATCACAGCCGCGGAAGCAGTAGATCCTATCTACACCACGAATTACACGACCTACCCTAATATCTCACTAACATTCACGCCCAAAGGTTTCTTCTCGACCTTCAGCAACACAGCCGGCGCAAACGGCACCACGCCCATCTCCGCCGCTTCTCTCATCTCTCCGGGCGCCACAATCCAATATCCGTTCAAGATCGCAGTGCGTGATGCGGAAGACACGCATAAACCGCACTTCTCAACCACGCAGACGCTCATATGGCTGAACGCCAACGATACGGGTTTAAGCTCAAGTGGGCTGAGGAATCAGACGCTGATAAATGCGTGGTCGAATTGTTTTCTGTTATTTAGGAATGTGACTGCGAGCGCCACAAGTAGTACGCAGGGCGAAGATGGAAGTTGTAAAGGGACGCTTGGAACTCAATGTGTGAGTGACCTGACGGCGGCGGTGAAGATGAGTTCAGGTTCGAATGCGACGGGACGGTGTGAGGATCTGGTGCTGAGTGGTGGGCTGCCGAGTAGTTGTGCGGGGAAGCTGGATCTTTTTGGGGACAGTCCGTGGCTGGTTGCAAGTAGGTCTCGTCCGTTTTTCTCGTTATGGACCCGGCCCCAGATAAGAAGTGAGATTTTAATGGGATGGATAGATGTGACTTATAATTCTCGGAATTATTACCCGTTGCTGGAGGTTCAGAGCCCGATGCATCGGTGGGATAATACGTCGTATTTGCAAGAAGCGAAGAATAAAATTTGGCCAGTTATGTCTTTTCAGACTCTGAATCGGGATGGAGATGCGATATTTAATGCATCGTCTGTAAATGAGACGATAATCGGAATGGGCTGTTTGAGAGCGACGTTTAGGAATAATGGCAGTACGAGTGGTGCGAGCACGTTGGCGGGGCACGATCAGCAGTGGATGTTAGGGATTCTTTTGATGGCTTGGGGAGTATGGTCATTTTTGTGATACCAGAAGGTGGTTCTGTACTTATATTTATACTTAATCGTATCGATGAACATTCGGACGGAGGTTGCATGAGAAGTGGAGACTCCCCCTTAGTGCTCGCTTGAGGTGAGGTGGGTCCGGTTTTGTTGTTGGGGGTATGCAAGGACCTTGACAACGTTGATAGCGGAGTAAGCTTCTTCGTGCTATATAGATCAGCATCAAGGTACGGTATCAGTATAAATATTCCTGACAATGCTTCAAGAGACGGGAAACTCAGCTAGGTCTATTCAAATTCTTCTTTTGAAATCAAAAAAGACTCTATTTGTATACCAACGCCACCTCCCATGAATTTAGACCAACTTTCAAGTCTTGAAACTGTTGAGAGTAAGGGGTTGATGTCCCACTTATGTTTCATGGATCGGCAGGAACATCATAAATAGGGGAGCTCGCATGTAAAATAATGTCACGAATAATCAAGAAATCATACCTTCACCATTGCCGTTTCACAAACAACTATAATCCTCTATTCTTTTCATTATTCCATCCATGCTCTCTTCAAAGCACCAACCACCCCTCAAGTGCTTTCGATGAAAACAGCCCCCCTTCATAGCCAGTCTAGAACGAAAAAGCAGCGCCGCAGAAGAGGTTTTCATCCGATCAAAAACCCTGCATCTTGCGTCCAAGATAAATTAATTCGACATTAAATATCTATCCTAGTTTTTCATTAACGCTTGTTCATGGGTTGCTAAGGCTGACAGCCGCTTTGGTCCTCTGGACCATGCATACAATTAGGCTTAAAGTTTCTCGGGCATGGCGAATTTCCATCGCCAAGCCTCACAATGTGATTCACTCGCTTCTCAAACTCGAACTGCGGATGGGATTCTCAGACTGTTGGATGGCGAGATGCATTCACTCAAAATGGCCCATGAGTGTCTTGTTTCTGCGTCAGAAGTGGAAGCCACCGCGAGTTTAGCATGATCTGAACTCTTCTTCTCTGACATATTTTTCACCAAACAGAATGTTTTAGATTCCTAATCTCAGTCAATAAACGATCAAAATCTACAACAAGCTCAGCTAATACTCACCATGGTTGGTCCACTCATCGTCTAGCACACCAGGTGGGAAGACTTCATAACAGCTGAAGAAGTGAAGAAATATCACATGCAGCCTGAGCAAATTGCTGCCTTCAAAGCTTTCTTCTCTGATCCCACCGTTTCTATCTCCGAGATTGCAAGACAAATACGCGTTTCAGTTATCAAGGTCATACAAGAGCACGATCCAGATCCGAATAGCCGAAGTACATACTACTACGGAGCTCTCTAGCGTGCTATGGGGGAGGATGTTAGGCAACTGACGGACTACAATGATATCTCTACATCCAGCGGAGTACAACGTCGAGCTCACACGAGCCGGAAGCGTGTTGAAAAGCTGTCTGGAACTTCATCCTTGGGAAGAAACATCTTATCCCGATCTTGAAGAAAACGATGGAAATCGAGATTGAGATGCTTGGCGTGCTCATGAGCTCGAACTTCGAGATGTCAAAACGCTCAACGCTACGATCCTCGCTACAGCCACGTGGATTCAGATCAATTCGAAAAGAATCTATGAGATGGATGAACTCATGGTTAGAGAGTATCCCCACTGTCCGACGAACTAGAAGAAATCGATGGGTTGGTCGAAGGAAAGATTCCACTATTGGATGAAGAGATTTGAGGCAAGCAGCAAAATTGATGTTCTAGAGGAGAAGACGCAGGAGACGGCTCGCCAAGCAGCGGAGATTATGAGGAAGATCGAAGAGGAGAAAAAGGTGAATAGAATGTCGTCTCGCGGCGTCTTGGAATCAACTTTGGCCGCCCCTCGGTCGGTCAGACGGGACAATCGCCGCTCTATATATAAATTCAAACGCCATGATAGAACATGAGACGGAAAGATGCTTAGGAGGTTGCGACGAAAGAGCAATATATGCATGTGCACCTTTGCGGCCTTGGTCATAGCTAATCCTCTCCGCGGCAAGAAATTAAACTCAGAACTCTTATCGCATACGTACTCAAAAGTATTATTCTTTCATTTATCCCGTCGGGTTTCATCAAATGAAGGGCCGACAATTGGTCAAAACATCTGGAAACATATTAGCCACGATCCGTCAACTTCGGCAACCGGCAATTGTCCTGGTCGACAAGGGCTTGTCCCGCACAATATCCACTTAGGCATAGAAAATCAGATTGCAGAAAAGTATTCCAGAAGGTCATATATAAGCATGTTAGATCATCTCATTTTCTCTCAACATGCATCATTGTTGTCGATAGCAAACGTCGTTTCAACATGCAGTGGAGATACTTTGTTTCGCTTGCGCTCCTCGCCTCGAGGAGCCATGCCTCTCCATCATTCGCGATGTCTCCTATGCTTCGATTTGCTTGCTCGCAGCTAGTCGTTGAGCGATTGGACCCGTGAGTTAAACAACGATGTCCATCCATCTTTTTCTTACTCACACAACATTTCAGCCTGGTTAACCCTGGACTCAATCCATCGCCCCATCTTCATCAAGTGGGCTCCTCAAATCCGGTGGCATATTTTACACAAATTGACGAAGTGTATAGATCGTGGGAGGCAACTCTTTCAATGTCACCATGGACCCAAAGAACGACATGCCTGCTCTCTCGACCTGCACAACCTGCACATTTAGCGAGGACTTCTCGAATTACTGGACTGCTGTTCTATACTTTCGTGCTCGCAACGGCACATATCACCGCGTGCCACAAATGGGAAATGAGTTCCTTGAAGAGGCAAATGGCGGCTTGACCGTGTATTATATTCCCCCATATGATGGACATACCAATGTCACAGCATTCAAACAGGGTTTCCGCATGATTGTAGGAGATCCAATGCTGCGAACAAACACCAATACGTCCGAGTCTCGCTCAATGAGCTATCGCTGCTTCGAGGAGAACTGGGGCCAAATCGACACTTATCCAGGAGGAGGAAATGACACTCAAGATTTTCCCAGCGTCCCATGTCCCGGAGGCATTCGAGTTAATAACTTCTTCCCGACTTGCTGGGATGGAGTCAATCTTGACAGCGCTGACCATAAGAGTCATGTTTCTTACCCGGAAAACGGGACCTTTGAATCCGGTGGTCCTTGTCCGGCAACTCATCCTGTCAAGGTTCCTCAGGTCATGTTTGAAACTGTCTGGAATACGTCAGCATTTAACGACAAATCTCTTTGGCCTTTAGATGGCTCGCAACCATTTGTGTGGAGTATGCAAGATCCGTGAGTTGCCCACCAGCAAATGATGATGGTGACTTGACTGAGTTTTATTCTAGTACTGGTTGGGGACACCATGGAGATTACGTTTTTGGCTGGAAAGGAGATGCTCTTCAAAGAGCGATGGACAACTTTTGCCATGTTGATTGCCCTGTTCTCAAGAACCAGACCTATGCCGAAGCGAATAAATGTACCAAAGCTCCAGTGGTCAACGAACCAATTGATGGATGTAAGTGTTTTCCTGTTATCTGAATTGTCTCATACATTTGGAAAGAAACAGAAGATTGGGCAGAGTGTCATAGATTCCAAAAGATACGCGCGAGGAAAAGGGAGCAGCTTGGACATATGAAGCTAGAGTTCTCGCTAAGCAGCTCGGTCCCCCTTTTTATTCTCGCGAAATTGTCATCAACGAGTGACAAAGGTTCATTAGCTCAACAATCACTGACAATGCATTTAGGGCTCGCAGCTCTCCCTGGAAAATGATGTACGAAAACATGATCTCAAGTTTTGTTCTTGACTTGCGGATGATGGAAAGAAGGCGAGTAATTATATAGAGAGTGGATGGTTTGCGATTGCCTGTTGGCTTTCCCACTTGGAAGTCTTGAATCTACAGCAAACCACTGCGATATTAGAATAATATGCAAGATATCTGTTGCAGCGATTCTCCGATATGGGATTTCCGATACCTGCCTTTTGGTTCGCAAACATTCGCTGATGCTTACCCCGCCAACCTGCATCATCAAATCAGAAGCCTGAAATTTAGCGATGCATCGCCCGCACGTCCAGCACGGACAGCGCTAGCAGCCCTAAGCGGCACTGTAAAGTCACGACCACACCCTCATCGAGAATTTCTTCAATTGTGCCCTACCTATCACACAAGTGTGTCAACGACAGCCGAAAATCTAATCTGCATAATGTCTTGCAATATCAATAGTACACTTTCTGCTTCATTCCATCATCCTCTTCCCATTTCTCTGTGCTTCCTCGATTTATTCTTCTCGCTTCACTATCTTCACAAATCACCTAAGCAGTCAAAAGACTTCGCTTCCAACCCCACATCTCTGACGACCTCATCCTCTCCGGTGATGTCTCTTTATATTTGATGCCTCTAGGTACATCATCTATTTTGTTCTTGACGCTCTCACACAACTTATCCGCCGTATAAATGATCCACCAACACAACCGATGTGGTTCTTATGCAAGAGCAGCTGGCGCTCCTTCTTCCTCGAAGGCACTGCACAGAGCCGGGTGCGAGTAGTCGATATGGGCTGTCGTACCACGTCGCATAAGAATCCGTTTCTATATTCCCCACTCTTTGTCTCCCAGTCCTTCAAGTAGAGGTCCCCAAATTCTAGATCGCTTGTTAGATGAGGGAATATATGAGGAGAGGAAAACGAATTTTTATCTTCGCTTATATATTAATTGAGACCAAAAGAGATACCACTAAAATTTGAGACTTTCACTTTTGTTTTGTCACAGGAGCCGTTCTGCTCAGCTTCTTATCAGTTTCGCCTTCGCGTTTCTTTGCCTGTGGTTTGTTTCTATCTACGTATCTTTACTTTAAAGCGCGCGCAGCCGGCCCTTCTGGGGTAGTATAATGTAAATTAATATAATTTAAAATTAAGCTACCCCGCATATTGTGCAAATTGAGAGAGAATGCAAGGATACTTATCCATCTCTTAGTAATAGCCTTGGCACAACTGCTGGGTTTACAGATCTGAGCAATAGAAGCGTGAACAGATGTAGTCACCCTCTGCAACTCCACGCTAAAAATTTAGGGTTTAAGTATTATGGAGGCAAGCTGTCAAATATGGCACTTTAAGTGCTCGCGGCACTTTTCTGAGCCAATCACATATTTGAACCGCCATATCACCGGATGAAAATCCTAGTTATCGCGTGTGAACTGATTCGCCTATCGAGCAGACCCGAATTATCTTGTCTTCTTTTCATTACCGGCTCTTCACTGCCTCACAAATTCAACATGTATTGAACACAGTGCCGAAAAGCTTGATCTGGGCTGGATATGGAAGCTGGAAATGGCAATATGAGGAGTTTAGCGCAGATCCAAACTTATAAGAGTCGAGTGGACACCGGATTTCCCCCTCGCCTCCCTCCTTCGCCTACCTATTTCTGCAAGCCTCCAGCTCCTTACTGTCGTGACCAGGTCCACATCCAGCATGAAGTCACTCTCTGCAGTCCTCGCGCTTATAGCGCCTGTTTATGCGGGCCTTCGCTTTCCATGCTCGACATTGACCATTCAACGTCTTGATCCTGTCGTCGAGTCAGGCATGAACCCATCCTCTCATCTTCACCACATCGTCGGTGGCAACGCCTTCAATGCCTCTATGTCGGGTGACGTTGGCGCGAGGGGTACTTGCACCACTTGCCAAATGGCGGAGGACTTCTCTAACTACTGGACTGCCCACTTATTCTTTAAGCACCCTACCAACGGCTCCTACCACCGCGTGCCGGTTATTCCTGTTCAGCCCTTGTTAGGGGGTTCGAACGGTGCCCAAGGGGGACTGACCGTTTACTACACTCAGTACGATTTATCAAAGGATAACCTCAAACAGCAAGCGATTAAATCTTTCCCACCAGTAAGTTCACTCGATATTGTAGAACCGTGCTAAACCCTAATCCTCTATAGGGTTTCCGTATGACAGTGGGCAGCCCAGCAGTAACCGGACGTCCGCAGGTTGGCCTGCGTTATCAATGCCTCTCGAGCAGTGGAAATAGAGGTAGCGAGATGTCTGATTTCCCATCCAAGCCATGTGCAGGTGGTATCTTCACCACCCACCACTTCCCTGCGTCAGTTACTGTTTGCGCCTAGAAGTAAGCTTATTCTAACGAGCCTAGATGCTGGGATGGGAAGAACCTTGATAGCCCCGATCATCAATCGCACATGTACAACACCATCAAGTCAGACGGCTTCACGGACGCCCCTAAATGCCCGGATTCTCATCCAGTCCGTATGCCGCAAGTGACTTTCGAGACCGTCTGGGATACAACCAAATTCAACAGCTTGTGGACTTCCGGTGCTCCTAATCCTTTTGTGTGGAGCTTCGAGGGTACCAGTGGTGGCACCCACGCTGATTACATGTTCGGCTGGAAGGGCGATGCGCTCCAACGTGCCATGGACAAGTCCGAGTGCTTCTACGATGGATGTGGTTCTATCACAAAGCAGCCTATGGCTACAGCTAACAAGTGTGCTGTCGAGAATATGGTTAACGAGGAAACCGAAGGATGTACGTTTTGAAATGCCTTATACTAAAGATTTAAATGCTAACTTGTAGCAGGGCTCCCAACGCTCCCAGGTAGAGCAAAATCGAGCTAGATTAGCAAGAGTCTGGCTATCAGGATTCTTTAGGCTCTGGACATTGTACGACAATTTTCTGTACGGATTATTATTCAGCTATATTCAAATTGACAAAGGAGGAAATTAACCTGTTGTACAGCATATTCGAACCATAGTATAGCAAACAATCAAATGAAGAGTTTTATCAAGATAATGAAGAATTTAGTATTACCCATAACGACGTTTGCGATCGCGAGAGACAAAGAGGGAGGTCAGAAATTTCAGATATTCTTACTCGATGTCGACTTTCCTGCTCTCCGTCTTTTTGGAATGGGGCTCGGCTTTCTCATGAAGGTTTTCATTCGACTATGCAATGCAGGGCATCATCGCAACCTTATAGGTGCTTTGCGCAAGGCGGGGTTGTGACCGAAACTGCAACCGGGCGCAAGGCGCTTAGTTCTAACCACTTCCAAACCTCGAGTGGATAGCCCGTCGCGCGTTCAAGTATTCTCTCCGGGATCTTCTACTCTTCCTACGATTGTTCTTTGCCGCTAGTGTCTAATGCCATCGAGCTTTCCTTCGAACTTTTCATCACCTAAACCGCTCATCCGGATCAAGTCGTGCAGCCAAAAAGAAACGATTGAGCTAGCAGCAGAATGTCACGCACAAAGTCAGAACCTTTATTGCTGCTGCCTAAGATGACAGTGGACAAGCCAGCAAATCTCCAGAATAGCTCTGAAGCCGAACTCCAGCAGTTGTCGAAGGAAATCTGTAATAGATGTCGAGAACTCAATCTCCTTCCCGTGGTGAAAAGGACAGAGTCAGCTTTGCGTCAAGGTAGCTGCATAGGAATGGATGATGAGGATGTGCAAGTCCTCCTCCAGCGTGTGCTTTTTGACCTTGACTGTCCTTTGGTCCAAGATTGCTCGGTTTGCGACGAACTTGAGAGAGCTTCAAGAGACGGTTTCAAATTCAACGCACCAAGTTCCCGTCGGTCTACGGTTGGACGCAATGAATACTGGTTCGAATTTAAGCGGAAAGTTGGATTACTCGTCCATTATTCTCTAGTGGAGAATAAAACCTCGGATTATAGGTGGAAGAGTATTGACTACTTTGGCATTGCCACGGCAACTTCCTTTCCAATCGGGCATTCGGCTCGGCCATACACCGCTCGAAAGGTTTCCTTACAGATCCCTGATTTCCCACTCCTGTTGAAATGGCTCACTCATTGTTCCCGTTATCATGAAGCCTGCAGACCTTGCAGTTCCGACGGGCTTAGAGGCATTTATCTCATCGACGTTAAAACACGAAGCCTCGTTCGATACCCAGGCTCACCAAGTCCCCCAGTTGATTACCTTGCTTTGAGCTATGTATGGGGAGACACCCCAATCAAAAGCTTTGCGCTTGGTCCTTTGTGCGATGAGCTCCCAGCGACTATCGAAGACGCTATTCGGGTGACTCAAAGCTTACAAAAGCAATATCTTTGGGTTGATTATGTTTGCATCGACCAGCAAGACCCTGAACGACAAGAGATGCAAATCAAGTTGATGGATGAAATCTATAACGCTTCATGGGCCACTATAATATCTCTGGACGGTATCACTGCAAGTGAGGGTCTACCAAGGGTCGGGACAAGTAGCCAGGTCAAACCTCAGAAAGAGGTCGATTTTGGGAGAGGAAATTCTCTCTTAGCAATGTTGCCTTCGATTCAAACTAAATTAGATGAAAGCTGTTGGATGAAACGTGGGTGGACATTTCAGGAAGGATTGCTGTCCAATAGAAGACTTTTCTTCGCTCGCGAACAGGTTTACTTTGTCTGCAACGATATGACTTGCTCAGAGTCCTTCAACTTCGTGGATACGGATGGTAATGAAGACCCAAGGGCCGATGATTTGAAAGCATACTGTTGCTCCTTGCGCCGTCCGGTCGGACTCGACACCCCATCTAGAGAGCCACAACGCCTTTTCGAAGAGATCATTAATGGCTATATTCTCAGAGAACTTACCCATTCATCAGATGCAATGAACGCTGTGACTGGTCTATTAGAGCGTCTCCAGAAAGTGTCCTTCCCAGACGGATTTATATTCGGCATCCCAAGACGCAATTTTCGATATTCCCTTCTGTGGACTGGGAATTTCGTTTCGGAATTGCACTTTCCCACCAGGACTTCGTGCAAACTACGAAACGAGCATTTCCCGAGCTGGTCTTGGGCTGGATGGATATGGTCTAAGCCTGTGATATGGATTGTCGAGCCGTGTGCTTTGCGTTGCGATTGGTGCCGTATCTTCCAGCCGCCACTCCATCTGTGGATAGAGACTGGAGAGGAGATAAACCCTGATGCATTGGAACATTGTGCCGAAACACCGTCACCCTTATTGGAACCACCAACTACAATGATCCTCGACATCAATATAATTATCAACAGATCATTGCCTCTGAACGAGATCGCTCCCATATTTCCTCGGCATGTTGGATCTCCCGGAATGCTTATCGTTCAGGGTCTCGTATTACAACTTGATATCCTTTTATCTGTTTGCAAACTCAATCGACCGTTCCGGGACATATCGGGCAATTTCAGCATACGCAAAGAGGTAAAGGAGCATGTCATGCTATCCCATGATTGTCATCGTGCGCTTGGACAAACCAAGTTTGAGTACTGTGGCCAGAAACCCAACAAAGAGTTTCTCACACAAGACGTACCTCAAAGAGTCGACTTCCTTCTCGTAGCTTTTAGCTACACCACCAAGACGGGAACACCTCCCCCCTTCCAAGAAAATGAAGATTTTGCTGTTGAAAATGAGGTAATACATTATGAGACAGAAGACTTATGTCTACATTTGTTGCTGCTTCAGTGGAAGGACAACATTGCGTTTCGGGTTGGAATGGCGGCTTTAGAGATTCCAAGCACGAATATACTTCGCCTTCAGGCGACAAACCCGCGAATGATGAAGTTCAGGCTCGGGTGATATTTGTGTTATATAGGTATTTGAGAATGGGAGAAGTTATGTCGCAGCTCTGTCAATTTTTTTCCTTTTTTGGCGACTCGAAAATCTCGAATATATTCGATGCAAAGAAGGGATTTCTAACTAGAATTACTTTGGATATTCCTGAGAATGGTTGATCATATGCAATATCTGCACAACTATCAAAGAAAGGGAAAACGTTCCCGGAAATGGACTGCTGCAAGCCAGTCAGCCTTTTCAGCCTCGCCTCGTCATCGTCGCTGCCTTGCCTTGCCCCACTGACCCCGCACTTCCAGCCTCGCTGGCAAGGCTTCACTCAGTCTCTTAAATTCTCCACCTCCCACCATCTTCCACGATAATCAACATCCTCCTTTCTCATTACTTTCCCCCACAAGATTCTCCATCAAAATGCCAATACCAGTAGAAATCATCAACGGGAAAAAGACCTTCACGGTCCTCGGTACCTACCCCTCCTCTCCACTCCTCCTTCCCAGCCTCGCAACCATCCCGATGAATCAGGCACACAGACTAACCACCTCTCCAGAAAACAACCCCGAAGTAATGACCCCCCTCGCACATAAACTCGGCCTCTCTCCCTCCCTCCAATTCTACGACGTCTACTCGCTCACCGAGCCCTCACTGCTCTCCCTGATCCCCCGTCCCGTCCTCGCCCTTTTAGTCATCATCCCCTTCACTCCCTCCTGGCACGAAGACCGAATCGCCGAAGACGCCGACAAGCTCCCCTACGCAGGAAAGGGAGACGAAGAACCAGTGGTATGGTTCATGCAAACGATCGGACACGCGTGCGGCAGTATCGGCTTGGTCCATTGTCTGTTGAACGGTCCCGCGAAGGAGCATATCTTGCCTGGTTCCTTTCTGGAGAAGCTGAGAGAGGAAGCTATCCCGCTGGGAATGGAAGATAGAGCAAAGTTACTTCATGATTCTAAAGAGTTTGAAGATGCGCATCAAAGTGTGGCTGAGGTTGGGGATACCGCTGCTCCTTCGGCCGCGGCAGGGGATAAGTTAGGACAGCATTTTGTTGCATTTGTGAAGGAGGGTGGGAAGTTGTGGGAGTTGGAGGGAGGTAGGATGGGGCCATTGGATAGGGGGGGGCTGGGTGAGGATGAGGATGTGTTGAGTGAGAGAGCGATCAGTTTGGGATTGGGCAGGGTCATTGAGTTGGAGAAAAATGGAGGAGGAAATGATTTGAGGTTCAGTTGCATTGCGCTTGCTGGGAAAGCGGAGGAGTAATGAGAGTGAAAGATTGGGTGGGAGCAGGTGACGAGCTATGATGGGATCGCCGAGACCATAGCACAGCATTGGGAGGATCCAAAGGACACTGTAAAATTGGAGCACCGAGCAATTGAGTTTTTGGTCTGTCATTATCGTGATCAAGCGATCATCGGGGAGCTAGTGCTTCGAAATTTCTTGTATTCGCACAGAAGAACTTCTGACACTCCAGTGAGGGTTGGTGTTGCTCCTCTGGAAGATGCACGCAATTGTGGAGCTATACCATCAGACCTAGCTGCGACTCCACAACGACTCAGGTGCTTTCAGTTGAAGATTCAATGCTGTGCGTACTCGCTAAGAATTACCACGAAGATGATGTGCTTGCTCGAATGAAGATAGCAGACGACATCTCGACTATCCGCACAATGCAATGCAGTATTCCTACATACGACTTGCCGAAATCATCTGCTAGCAACTCCTCTTCAGTCAAGTTCAGGACCAAACTCGAGAACGGCGTCTTCGCCGAATGTCATCAAAGATGTCCTTATCTAAGAACACTGAGCAGCATAACATGGAGACGCCACTAGAGCCACCAGCATGTGACTTTTCCGGGAGACATTTGAATTCTAGAAGAAGACATCGGAATCAGCACCTCCCAGTTGGGAATGGGCTTCAGCTAGATGAAACCCATCCCCTCGAAACCGGCATCGAATTCACTCACTCGCTCTCCTCACTCTTGCCACTCAGGAAGACAACCCCACCTTTGTTCTCCAAGTAGCTAGACCAAAAGGGCCTCTTCTCTGTCCACCGGACGTCCATACAATCCTCGTCTCGCAAATCACATCGTCGACAGCTCCATCCACGCCCTGTGGCCGCGAGGAAGAAATCCATGCCCGATTCCGAAATTATGACTATATACTATGCCGTAACCACACATGGCCAACCAGCCAGCTAGACGGTTTGTATGCTCTTACCGAGTACTCGATATTCATACAGATCCATACTGGTTGTTGAGATTCTCTCGCCAAGGCGTTGGAATCCGGAAAGCAGGAAGTCAAGTTCCTGAGAGTTCTGATCTGCTGCTCATATCAACTCCTGTATGAAGCAGCTCGATTAGACTTTTGTATTGCTGTATCTGGCGTCACGTTATGTCTTAGATCTAATGAACGATGGAAGATCATACTCATGCTATGTCGCCTGCTTAGCATCTCCTCTCCCAGATGCAGACAGCAGTCTTATCCCATGATCTGTCAATATCACCCCAAGGAACGATGTTTGATAGAGAGGAAGTTTATAAATGAATAGATATCTCTTATGGTATGCACATGATTGCACACGATTCCACAAGTCACATCCTTCAGGTGTGATTTCTGAATGGATGTGTTCTATGCTACTCCGCTGGCTCGGTAGCGAGGAGAAGAAGGATCAGATACAAGAGGCATTTGACGAAGGGAGGAGGGTGAGGTTCCCTGAACTGGACAACGTGCTGAGTCCTCGTTACAAATCGAAAGCTATTTTGAAAGAGAATTCAGCCTTGCGAGAGCTCAACTTCTGCTTCTATATTGAGGGTTTCTTTCGTTTCGCAGTTCTGTCGTTTCGGGTAAGCATGCACATGCATTTGGATATGTTCCGATTCGTTTGGTCCAACGTCCAATCCAACATCCATCCTTCCACCCACCAACTCGGCAAGGTAAGCTATCTGGCAGTATCCATCCTAACCCTAATGCAGCATCCCGCATCCCGCTGAGTAGAATACTGCTGCATTCAGGCTAGGCTAGGCTCTGCTCTTGTGCGCATGCCACATGGCGGCCGACCCTCGCAAGAATGGGAGGCATCCTTGCGCGCCGTATTCAAGCACCAATCAGACCTTGCGTGTCGTAGAATTCGAAACCTTTTCGTTGGAAGAAGCTAGACCAAGCCCTGAAGCCACAACGTCGTACTGCTGATGCGCGATGCAAGACGCACGATGCACGGATGATTGATTATGCATAATCTATTTTGTGTGTGACTTTTGTTTGTTCTTTTGGCTATCTAATCTATCTATTTGTGTTTTGTTTGTGCCGGTGTTCCTAGGGCTGGGAGTATATTGCGATGTAACTGTGGTTTTTAATTGCGGTTCTGAGTTGGGTAAGGAAGTATATTTGTATGTATGCAATGTGAATGCAAGTACAGATATATCCAAACTCCCGACGCCGTATTACATCCGCATCATAAACCCAGCAGACAAATAACCTCGCCTCGTTCGGAGCAGGAAGGGACAATTACCGTCTTACCTTCCAGAACTTCTTACAGTACATCCGATATATAATCCCTAATACTGGACCTTCGCACAACTTTCCATCCTCCCAAAGCTAGAAATGCACCTAAGGAGACTTACTGACTTAGTTCCGCCCTAGGCTCGGCTACAAACTCTTCCCACGAGGCAAACAAGGATTCGGAGCAGAGCTTAAGCTAAGCACTAAGCTTAGAGTACCAAGCTCAAGCTCAAGCTCAAGCTCAAGCTTTAGAAGTATGATCACTGGTACGTACTACGTAACTACCCCGCCTACCTACCGAACCGAGGGGCGGGACGTACCATCCTCCATCATCCCCACCGCTCGCTCGCTCGCTCCCTCGAGACTTATCGCGTATCCCGTATCTCGGTTTGAGATCTCGATCTCGATGTCGATTATTATTCATGAATGCCTGACCTAGTCTAGTCTTGTCTAGTCACCAGACATTCGGTCAGTCAATCAGGACAGGAGAATTTCGGTCCCGAGAAATGGGGTTGGGGTTTTCAGCTCAGGTTCTGGCCATCGCTCTGGAACCTCCTGGATTTATACAATACGATACGTACGTAAATCCAACATACGATTTGCTTTAGAGTCTGGAACCAGAACCAGAACCAGAACCAGAACTCCGGGATGGAAAAATGTGAATTAAGGTTTTCGTACTTTTGCTCGTACAGGTACTTTCGCTTTCCTTTATTCTCAGCACTATCTATTCGATAGGCGATATGTAAGGTTAGTTCTAGAGCAAATCAATAATAAATCTATCACAATATTGAAACTATCAAATGCACTACCACTACTCATCCCATCGATCTCGATCTCAATAGAACCTCCTCGCTCGCATTACACACACTGCACAGTAAGGTTACGTCCCATCGAATCCAGAGTCCAGACAAGAACGCAAAACCGAGCAGTAAATTGTAATTCCTATCATCTCAACCCCACCCTCACTCAACCCTCAACCCTCAATCCCCAATCCCCAAATCCCCAACCCAGCCCAGCCCAGCCCCCACGAAACACACTCACACAAATATCGGCCTTTCGGCCTCACCAAACCCCGACTACAACTCCAACTCGAGACTACAACTTCGGCTTCGGCTTCGGCTTATTCCACACCCTTATGCAGAGATGCAACGGATTAATGTAACGGATTAATGTACTGTACCTTCGTAGGTAGGGCTTGCATGAGCTGGCTCTTCTTGGCGCTGCACTGTACCGTACCTTCGCGTTTGTGATTTGTGATCTGGACTCTGGGCTTTGGACTCTGGTTGAGGGTGAGGGTGAGGGTGTGGTGTAAGTGGTGTGTGGTGTGTGGTGTGTGGTATAGGTAATCTTTATTTAGCTTCACCGGTGCTTGGTGCTTGGTGCTTTATTAGGCTTTGGGGGCGTACCGTACGTGGTGTGTGTGTGAGGGTGGTGGGAGTTGGGTGGTTGAGGGAGCAAAGTTAGGGAGTTAGGGTTGCCGAGTTCCGCTCGCTCGCTTGAGTCGCTTCGCTTGCCCCCACGGGTCAACGCTCTATCTCATAGGGGAGGTACAGTACAGGACAGTGCAGTGCATGATATGAGATGATTCGATATGATCTAAAATGATACCATAGTTGCGTATCAATGGTTCTACTGTACAGTACAGCACGGATTTTGAGTTTTTGATTTGATTTGATTTGGTTTGGTCTTCTTGAATGCTCCTGTTGCTTGCTGCTAGCTAACGATAGGATACCGTATGCATAGTACTCCGACTCCGTACCTAGGTATTACAATATTGCTGATTTCGTTTCGCCTCGCCTCGTCTCGCCTCGCTTCCATTCCATTTTCGGGATTCGCTCCCTCTCCTTATCTACCCTATCTCATCTCATCTCATCTCACCCTACCATGGAATCACCACATCCCTCTTGACCTCCTCTCCAATAAGCGAGCCCCTGACCGGCTGCAAACAACTCACGCTCGCCGCTCTCTTCACCGTATCGAACGACATCTTGATACACCTCGCCGCCGCCCACTCGGGGACATAATCTTGATCCTCGTCTCCGGGACGCAAACCCTCCTCTTCGATGCCCGCTAACCAGGCCATGATTTTGCCCACCACGATGCCGTCCCAAACGCCTTCTTTCCTGGGACTCCGCAGCAGGAGTTGGATTGCTTCTTTCCGAAGGGCGCGGTGCCGGTAGATCCAGCCAACCGTCATCAGGGGCACGATGATTTGCATGTCGAAGACGAATCCTCCTCCTCCCTCGGCTTTTTGCGGCTGATCGAGCAAAATTCGAGCGATGTCTACTAATTCCTCCAATTCGGTGGTGAAACGGCCATCGTTGACGAGACTGGAGTGGCTGTTGTTGGATGCGATGGACATGTAGCCCGCTAACCAGTGCAAGCGCAATGTGCTCGCAAGCAGAAATTCTTCATGCGGAACGTTCTTGCTCCGTGAGTGATTCAGCAAAGGTCGGAATGCGTCGTCCCATCTTTCATACTCTTTTAGCGTCTCGACTCTTTCTTCAAACGTGGGGTCTACATCAAAGAATAGTGAACATGGTCCCGAATCTTCCGTATCGCTCGTAGGACTACCACCTGGAGAACTCGGCGTGGAGAAATTCTGTAAATGCATCGTGGAGCGAAGCCAGTGCATACTTCTCCTAATCACGACTTCTAGTAATATCTTCGCTTCTTTCAGACTGGGGAATATGGATGGCATTTCATCGATAGATGCTTGGCCACAGTGGCGATAATGCTCGTGCGCTTCCCTGGTCCGGCCATCGGCGTAAGTCATGACCTGGATCTCCAGACTTCCAAATGCGCGTAAAATGTCATCTTCTAAGACGTGAGGATCCTCACTTCCGATTCGGATGTTGAGTCGTCCATTCTCATCCGGTTTGTAGAATGAGGAGGCCCATTCTCGGATCAGTTTTAGGCCCGAGTACACCTGATTGATGGCTAGCTCGTGATACCCGTGATAAGACTCGAAGCAGTAGAAAAGAAGACAGGCAATAAGTGTTGTTCGGAGGTCACAGAAGCCTCCCGCTACATCTCGACGTAGGAGACAGAGCGCTTTGCTGTATTGTCGGAAGGCAAATTGATGCCGTAGAGTTCCGACTGAATTTTCTGGCCGAGGCGAGGGATGACTGAGGTTTAACGCCCCGATGGCGACGACGGCGTGACGGATCGAGGGTGAGGTCTCACATGCTTGGAGCATAAGACGGGTCCATAGATCCGAGGAGAAAGATGAGGATAATTGGTGAGAGGTGCGGTTACAAAATGTCTGAAATGCTTGATACTCGTGAGGGCTTTGGAATAGTAACCGTGTTGGTGATGGATAGAGCTTGGTTGCTTGAGCAGTTGGAGGTCTAAAATCGTCTTTGATGGATGAATTAGGTGATAAAGGAGAGCCAGGTGACTTGGGAACAAGCAACCTCGAACTCTTAGTCGAAGCCGGCTTCGATGGGGATTTGTTTGAGTAGCCGTCGCACTGGTGACCAAATCTCACACAACGAAGACAGCTCGGTTTCGTCTCATCGCACTTCACGCGACGGATCCTGGTGTTGTGATATCGTTTAGCTGGGCTCGTATATCAAACTCGAACTCGAACTCGAACTCGAACTCGGCTCGACGCACAAGGCTGACTGGACTCCGCAATCGCAACATAATACAACGCAATGCAATGTAATGCAACGTAACGCAACGCAACACAACACAATACAACGCAACACAACTTTTCGAGCTTAAAGAAACAATTTTACGAACTTGCAAGTCTGGCATCCCGTCTTCACCTTCGGTTTGCTCGCCCTCGTCTTCTTGACTTTCACATCCGCGTCCGGTGACCTTGGTGAACTATCGCCCACTCTCTCTGCCATCTAGTCGACGTCCTGTCCGTGAAACTATCTCGACCGTCCCGTAACCCTAGCAGGATGCCGACGGTTTTGCAGGCTCTGGACGTTCACAATTCGCATTCGCACCCCGAGATCAAGTACCCAAACCAAGGCCCAGGGTGGCGGGCGGGAGCCACAGCCTTATAAACTTGTTGCAGCCGGCACGAATCTCACTGTTCGGTATTCACACTGGCGGACGCAGGTAATAGACTGACTGGGTATAGTGCCGTGCAGTGCGGTGGAGTGTGCAGTTCGAGGGACCGGGGGGACGGAGCGACTGGGTTGCTGGAACGCTGGGTAGGAGTAGGGCAGAAAGAACATGGCATGGAGCAAGCGTGGAAACCAGAAGGGGTAGAACTGTAGCGTAGACCCATAAATATCTTTCTCCCAAACCCCCCAAGCTGTCGCCATGCACACGAATCAGCAGGCGTGCGTTGCGAGGGCGCTGGGGGTGCGGAGGCTTGCGCGGGCGTGCGAGGAGATGCGAGGGGGAGGCCCATCATTCATCGTCCATCGTCCATCGTCCATCGTCCTTCATCCATCATCGCCATCATAGCCCGCCGACCCATGGCGGCCCCCGCAAGGATCTTGGATGGCCGTCGTGATACACTAGAACTCACTTATCATATCACCTCAGCTCATCTGGCCGCCGTTGCACAAGCACCACGGTCTCTTCCAGGGCAGTGCGGTGGAAGCGTGAAAGCGTGAAAGCAGGCTGTGGGCTGTTCCAAATGCGTCGATCCCCGGATCAGCGTGCGAGGAGGGCTGGTGAGGACGACGAGGGCGAGGAGGACGAGGAGGAAGAGTAAGCGCTTACCATACAGGGTCTCGGTCCCACGCCCAATCAATCGTGGCTTCTCGTATACAGCACCCTCTTGCATACGGATGCCATCAGGCACCTCGCCGACGCTCGCAGACTGCGCGCACTGGACGGACGGTACGGGCGCTGGATCACCACGCTTGGATCAGAGGGCGGTTGGTGAGTTCCCTGCCTTGGGGGGAGGAGGTCAGGGTGAGGACGGGAGGCACAGCGGACCTGACTGGTGGAGTCGTGACGGCGGGCGGCGTGGTGGACCTGTGGTCCTGTACGAACTACGAAGTAAGCCTGGCGAGGAGGCTGCCGTCCGATGGGTTGCGTGAGGCTGATCCAAAGGCTCTGCTCCAGTGCGAGCTGAGGACTGAGTGCTGGAGCCTGCGAGCGCTGAGCACTGGGTATGCTTGGACTCGGGAGGGAGTCGAGATACGAGAGACGAGTCCCCAGCTGGGGATTGCAGACGGGTGACGGGTACTACCCGTCGAGTCGTGTGGTACGGCGGCTGCACTGTGAGATGTGAGATGGGCAATCTGTACGAAGTAATGTGCGGTGCGGTCCAACACCCAACTGGAGCGGCAGACCGAGTACAGCATCCCAGCCAGGAAGTATATTGTCCATAGTGGATCACGTGAAACAAACATCTCAGCATCAGCATCAGCACGATAAGTTTCATGCCGTCCTTTATCCAGACTTCCACACATCCACACATCCACACGTCCACATATCCACATATCCACATACCCAGACCCATCGACCCCCATACGTAATCCAGTCAGATTCAAGCTGCCGACATGGCGGCCGCTAGAACCAGAAGGGGATATATTGCGGCGAGTAGGAGGATGGAGCGAACTGAGCGAACTGGGCGGAGGGAACCACGGTGGATGGTCCATGGTCCATGGCCCATGATCAGATTACCGATTACTCATTACCCCTGAGACGGATTTTTGGAGGCGAGTCTTCCCAAGTTCGCACGTTGTTCCTCCCACTTCCAGTCTTCCACACCTACATCATAAAACTGGATTCGAGGCACAGTCTTCTAAGTCCAGTCCAATCCTAACCTTACCCCGCCAAACGCTACTCGTCAAGATACGAATTTCCAATTTCCCGGCTTTCGCCTTCTACCTTGCCCCAACCTCGGTCTCGAGACTCCAATCCGATCCTGCGATCATGGCTTGGCCCCCTCCCCGTCGAGCAAGCACTAGAGACCCGTCCCTCCCACGCTCTCCCAGATTCTCGGATTTCCACAATCGGACCGAGGGGCTTAGATCTCCAGGGCAGGGCAGGGCATGAATCAATTCTCCTCCAGACTCCAGTTCGGGAGGTTTCAGTTCACGCACGCCCGCACGCACGCACGCACTGTACTCAATGGGAATTACCCAATACGCAGCCTCAATCCGCCCCCAAATCTCCGAAGCATCCTATCAAGAGCGGAGCACTTCCGCCCGCAAGCCAGCCGACATCCAACAGCCAACAGCCAACAGCCAACATACATTCCAGTTCGAGATGTGAGATGTGAGATGTGAGATCATATCACGAGAGCAGTAAGGCAAGGTACAGTACAGCAACCATGCAGTTTGCATCTCCATCTTCCCTCGTTTCACGCCCCAACCCTAGTTTCCCGAACCTTATCCCTGAAAAGGAAAATTCCATTCTGGCAAACATCAAACTGTAGAAGAAAAAAAGATTGTCCGATAGAAGCCCAGAAAAGTGGAAACGCGCGCGTTCTGGAACTTCCATGCCCCCCTTCGAAGGTACTAGGGAGAAGAACTCATAGCCGAGATCCCAGAAAAAGGGGTGCTTCGTACGCTGCAACCAATGACAGGTGGCGTCCCGTATAGTGCGTACAGTACTTCGTACATTACGGAGTACGCAAGTGCCGACCCTCATAACCTAGGTAGGTAGGGACCTAGGGAGGGGACGAGAATAATTCTCCTTTCGGATCGGGAGGGAAGCATGGATGATGAATTTTTCCGATTGCGGATGGCGTGGCGGGTCCCCCTTGGCGCAGACCCGTCCATATCCTCCACCACCATCACCTCCTCCTCTTCTTCTACTTGTGCGCAAATAGTTTCCATCTTTTTGTTGTTGGGTTCATGCGGTCGAGTCGAAGTGTGAGAATGTTGGTAATCGCAACATTCAAGATTAGAAGCTGACAAAGTGTTTCACCGCCTCGTGTCATCGCCTGACTAAACCAACCCCATCTCCATTTCTATTTTTTGCCCCCAATCCCCATCTACTTGCCCCATCGATCTCTCCTATTCTGGAAAATGGCGTTTTTGGCTCTGTGGCGAGCAAGTGTTTCTGCCCACGAAAGAGAACTTTGCGCGGTGAGTGGATTTGGAATTTCGTTCGTTCGCATTCATCAGTCAGATTTCGGAGATGAGGAAGATGTGATAGCTCCATCGTCCGTCCGTCCGTTTGTTTCGCACTCAAGCCTGTTTTTTCGTCACCTATTGCTTCTATTCCGAGCCGCGTCTTCGTCTTCAGATTATGGAGAAATTCGTCGTCTGATTATAACAGAATCGAATCATTTAAGCAGAGTTAAGCGGGGTTAAGAAATAGAGGTCGCAAACAAGGCCTTATTGCATGCATGCTGCTCGTTGCTAACTCCTCATCCTACTGGTTCTGTCTGTCTGTCGCGTCAACCCCATTTCCCGCTTCTAGTATTTCCAGATATCGAAGCACTCGCCGATCTCAGATGTTCTCTCCACGTCATACCATTCCGAGCAGTTGGGGTGACCAACCACGCAGGGAATGGTGTGGTTTGGTATATTCTTGCGCATCGAAGCTTAACTTTCTTTCTGTGGGTGTCTGATAACGTAAAGATACTGGCGCCAGATGCGTTGCTTTGAGAAAAAAAAGTCGTCCGATGAAGGCCGACACCCGGGTGATTCATCAACGTGGTCGTCCCATTGTGAAGACCGATGTAACACCCTCCCAAACCCAACTTCGAGAGAGCAGCGGAGAAAGAGTTGACACGTGATGGAGAGACTACACACGATGCTACTTCGAATTGAAGTTTGGGCACTACCCATAAGCTCACAAGGGCTTTTCGGAGCGACCTGCAATGTGCCCCTTTAGTTTAATACTTGGTCTCCCTTCTTAGCTCGCTATCTCTCACAGTCGGGGAATCACGGGAGTTTTGCGAGGACGATGCATTTATGTCTATCTAGCACTTACTGACATGGAATCACAATCCATCTGCCACCAAACCAACGCCAGAATGCTACGCATCATCATCTCTCATGTTTCGTCATCATAAATCATAACTGTCAGTATCAGCGCACATGCTCAGACAGCAGTGCCATGAAGGTCTCCCTCTTCAGTACCAACCTCATCAGGACGGCAATCGCAGGAGAATTTCTGTCTGAACTCAGCTAACGGTAAGCCCTCTAATGCACGCTTCGCCTTCTTAGCAGCTGCCACCTTTGCATAACGACTGCTCTCAGCCTCAGCATCAGCTACCACCTGTCCATGAATGATCACTATCGCAACGATAGAAGGCTTGCTTCCATCAATGGTCTTGATCTCCTTCGGAATGATGGTCCACTCTGTGCAACCCATGTTGATTTGTAGGAACTTGGTGAGAAAAGTGGTTGGGTGCTTGTTGGCATAGCTGTCGTAAATGGACATGTCCTCGAAGTACCATTGGATATGGGTGGTGAAGAAGTGCTCGACCTCATTGTAGTTGTATTCAGAGTCGACGAAAATGGCACCGATGTAAGCTTCGACAATATCTGGAAGGCACTTTGGTGGCTGTCGAACACTGATCCAGTAGTCTCGAGCGCAATCGTTGGTAACTTTGCCTGCTCGAAGTGCGTCTTCTTCAGCTTGCTTGCGGGCTTCGGTGATATCAGTCACGTAGTCGGTGATCTGCTTCTGAAATCCTGCATTGAAGAGCAGAAGGTGGGTGTGAAATCCGAGCGAGACACAGAGAGCTCCGAGGAATTGATTGGACACCATCGCCATCTTGTGCTCGGTCAACCATTGTGGATCCTTCGTCGGGAATCGGTGGAAGAGGAAATTGACACAGGCCATGTCGAGGAGCGAGTCACCTAAAAACTCCAATCGCTGATAGCTTGGTACGTGCTCATACGAGTAAGGGTACGAGGGATGAGTAAACGCAGAACGGGCCAAGCGAGGGTAATGGAAATGGTACGGATGCTTCTGTTCTAGTTGCGCTGCCAGGTTACGCTGCATCTCAGTGGCAGCAGCGACCTGATACTTGGGCTTCTTGTAAAGCTTGTAGTAATCGGCGAAAGACGTGACTTGGTGATTCTCGCTCGAAACCAATTCCGTGACGGCTCGAACAGCATTATCCATATCCCTGGTCTGGTGACAGGTGAGAAGTGCAGCACCAATCAATGCCTCGCAGACGTCTGCAATACTCTTATCTCCAAGCTTGTGAGAGTTGGGGGCAGTTGCCGTCTTTCCCTTCTTGAGAACTAGACCTTCTGGATACCATGCTCGTCGATTGAAGCTCTCCGATCGGATGTACTCGTATAGCTTTAGCTTGATTGCATTGTTTTTGAGGTTTTTATTGCAGATTAGCATCATGCGGTCAACATGGTAACTGTATTCGTCGTTGTCCGGATGAATGCCGAAGAGGGAAATCGAGGTAGCCATCTTCAAGAAACAATCTCCAAGGAATTCAAGACGTTCGTAGTTATTGCCCATGCCTCTCTGGAAGTTAATTTGCTCGTTTCCATGCTCATCGGTATTGTCTGAGTCCTTGGTAACAGCTTCGAGGGCAAGATCCGGTCTGATATCGAGATGAAGGAGCTCGCAAGCCTCGAGAGCAATAAGGTATGATTCCAAGCGATGGATGATAGCCGGGAAAATATAGGCCATAGCGACAACAGTAGTTGGGAGCTGGCAGCATTAGTGATATGTTACCAATGAGGGTCTTCAACTTACTGCAGAGATCTTCAAAGGCTCTAGGATGACGAAGCATTTCTTGTGGCTCTCTTCCTCGGGCGTGTCGAATTCATCGAGTAGATTTCGACGGAGGGATATGAATTCAGCCTCGACGACACGTTGATTCGGATCAAATGTTCTACGGGTTCTAGCCTTAGCCCAGAGCGAACAACTGTACTCCATGATGTTATCATTGTTCTTTCTCGTACCCTTGCGCGGCGCCGAGTTTGGTGGAACTGGATCCAAAGCCTTGTATGCTTGAGTGACGCCTACGCTCCACAGCTTGCGAGAGCCGTCGAAAGGATCAACAATATACTTATCCTTGAAGAACTCATCCGGCTCGGTCTCCCATGATTTGTTGTCCCACGGATTATCAGCCCACTTGACTTGATGATCATCTACTGCCTCCAGGACATCCCATGCAATCAAGGAGGACGGATGAGTGTCTGCATCGACAAGGATTTGTTGGTTGACAGGAGCTAGAAAGTATGGCATCTTGGTCGGCTCGAACTCATATTGCTTGCTGAATACGTCGTCGAACAAGCACAGAGTGAAAGTGTTGATTCGTTCAATCATTGCAGGAGCGACCTTGAATGACTCGGTATAGGAAGAGCACTTCACTAGGGAGTGACGGTCATGGCCGAAATGGAGGTAGAATGAGGGTAACTGAGGGAGGCAAGTCCTAGTCAGAAGCGCCAATGGTTGCGAGGGGCGATCAAGCACATCCGGATTCTCCAGACATAAGATGGTCACGAACAAATACTCGGGATAGCCACCCACAGACCACAAATTAGGCTTCGTCTTCATGTCGTATGCCTCACGCTTCTTCGAGTCGACGGCGAGGAGTGCATTGCGCATGGCCGGAAGCTGCTTTGTGAAGGTCGGGCATAGCCATTGATCTAGGTACTTGCCCTTGATAAGTTCTAGACAAGTCTCAAAAGCTGCTGAGCATTTCGCAACCTGCTTGGTAGATGCTGGTCGACCTATGGCTCCGCGGATTGGGGATTCCTCTGGCAAGATGGTCTCGCAGACGAAATGTCTATTCTGGACGGTCATGACGTACTCTGGTTGAAGATTGACCTCCATTCCATGTGGCAAAGAATCGACGAAGTTTGCTAGCATCATCAAGCTCATCTTGTAGGTCAACTTAGCGCCGGTCGGTGTCTTGTAGACTCGATGGCTCTTCTCCTTAGCAAGGAAATAGTCCATATCAAAATCATTACCGGTCAGCTTGCGGTCCTCAGGAAGCGCGTTGCAAAATCTTTTGAGGATATTCTCATCTTGGCGGACTTTTCGGATGATATTACTATGTTCTTGGTTGCCCTCTTCACACATGTGGATGTATCTTGAGTTCGCATGACGCGCACGACCTCTGGATTGGATATACTGAATCAGGGTCGTGTAGAGATCGAATCGAATGATGAGATTGCAGTCGGGGATATCCAACCCTTCCTCAGCAACCGAGGTAGCGAAGAGACAGTTGATGATTCCCTTGCGAAAATTCATCATTGTGACGACCTGATCGCGGAATGAGGCATTCAAATCACCTGCTTCACCCTGTCGAGTGCCAACCTTGTCGAAATCAGTAGGGTTCTGAGAGAGAGGGATATGGGGAGTTACCAGTGTGCCCACGAAGAGGTAGGGGGTTCCGACATTGGGCTGGGTGAACAACTGGGCCAACAAACGAGCAGTGTATCTCTGATCTACGAAGACAATGCACTTGTCATCGGTAGGCCGCTCGAAGCGTTCCTGTAAAGCCCAAATCAACTGCATCACCTTGGAGGAGATATTACTTGACGCAGCGCCGACAACCTTCGTGTTCAAATCTGGAGCTTCGAAATTATGCGCCTTTACGATCTCGTTAGCTTCACGGAGTTGTCTCTTGTGCTTCTCTAGAACTTCGAGGGGTTCTTGAATCTTCTTCGCATGATATCGACGTTCAGTCTTTGCCTGAAGCTTTTGAGTTTCATCTTCGCTGAGACAGAATGGCCACACCTGATCGGCACACCAAGCACCTAGTTCACGAGTAGCACGATAAGCGAATATCAGGGGTTTGGCGAGGACGTAATTCGTCTTAAATCTCTCGTTCATTTGTGTGAACAGTGGGGTCTCAAACTTCGGTCCTAGTGTTTGGTATTTGAGTAGCTGCTCTTGCTTGTCGTTGATCCGATATTGCATCAAGCTGGGATCTGCCGTGGTCGCAATCTGGGCGTGCAGGATAGCTTCCAGTTCGGCCGCGGCCTTCCCGACATCCATATTTGCATCAACCGGAGATGCTGTCATCCCAAAGATTCTAGGAAGGGGGGTACCATTTTCGTTCTGGGAATAGAAGTCCTTGATTATGCGTGCATAGGGGTGGTCTTTCTTTGCATGATGGGCTTCATCGAATATGAGGAGATTGATGCGGTCCATGGAGATGAAGGAACGGTGGAGGCATTGCCGAAGAACCTCTGCTGTGCAGACAATGACCATGTTCTCTTCGAAAACTTTCTCCCAACGTGTCTTGCTCCACATGTCACAGCGCATCTCTCCGCAGAACATATCCATTGGTTGATCGAGATTGGCCTTGAGAACGGCATGTTGCTGGTAGACCAGCTGGACAGAGTCAACCTGCTATGGTTAGTAGAGTATCCTTGTATCAATTGAATGACTTACTAGAAAGCACGCGATGCGCTTAGGTTTGCCCAAAGCCCTATCTTCCAATTCTTGTGAGAGGACGTGTCGGAGTAGGAGAACAGCGATCAACGTCTTGCCAGTACCTAACAAAGTCATCAACAAGATTCTCTACATCAGATAGATCACTAACCTGTATCCAGAACAGCAATGATGTTCTTCTCCTTAGCCTTCTCGAAAAGTTCCACTTGGTATTCACGTGGACTCGAGATAATTTGACGGTCTTCTGACTGGTTGACGAGCCATTTTGTAGATTGGTGTGCCTCATCCTCAGGACGGACCTTATTCCCTTCCTTTAGCATCTTTATATTTCGTTCCTGGACGAAGCTGTCGGCAATGGCATTCAGTCGACGCTTCCGCTCGGTGATCTTGCGAGGCTTGACTGTAGTCTGGATTTCGTCTTCGTCATCCTCATCGTCTATCTCATCCTCATCATCGCCGTCTATGCCAAGCTCGATGGGGGCTCGAAGGGAAAGTTCAACCAGCTCGGAAACATTAGGATCGGCTCTTGAGTAGGAGTCAAGGCAATGCTTGATTGAGACCTTGATAGCATTGGGGGCATGACCCTTCAGCTCAGCAATTACATCCTCTGTGGTACGTGTAGCTAGGGTAGTGGCCAGAGGTTGGGATGGCAAGATAGGATCTGTTGGACTGGCCATGGTTGGTGTTCGAGGAATGACTTCGTTCTCAAGACTGTACAAGTCAAGAAAATTGGCCTCGCTGATCCCAACAGTAGGTGTGTGAGTATTTGTGATATTATTGAGATTAAAGGCTTTTGTTGAGTGGAAGATTGACGAGGCTGGAGGTCCGACGATGGCACTAAAGCATGTACCCGACGAAGGTTGGGATATAGCGTGAGTTGATGCTGGAGGGGCGTTCTCTTTCTTGGTCTTCTTCGCTTCCTTGTAGTTGACTGTGCTACTTAGTTGAATAGAAGCGGATTGTGAAGGGCCGGCGACCTTGACCTCCGAAAGAAGATGATCGGCGGGAGACGGTACTGTAGCAGGGGTCAATAACAAATGTCCATTTCCATTCTTGCTTATGTGAACTTCCTGCTCTGTGATCAGGGGAATTCGCTTGGCTTCGACATCAGTCTCGATGGCTTCGGTATTGCGGTCAGGTTTCACCGCTACGTCCGGTGGGACAGTCTGTGATAACGTGCTCGAGGTTAGTTCAATGGAAGATGACAGCTCAAGCTCTAAAAGTTTAGCGTTTGTCAGTTCTGCATCTCCATTAGAAATTTGTAGCAAACACTCTTGGTCCTCAAGTTGGCTAAGATCTTGCAGGTAGTCGGGGTATGGCATTGCGAATGCGGAGCGAGCGCAAAGGAGGACGCGGACGCGACTGGCCAACGCGAGATGGGACGCGAAAGGGAAACACAATAAATTGGAATGTGAAAAGGACAATAGCAAATTGCACCAGGCCGTACAAGGACAGTCTATCTCACTGAAGCATCACCATGGGGTCAACTGATGAGCGTTCTTGTTTGTCGAGAAGAATTGTTCTGATTGTGAATTAAAATAATTGAAGGCGAAATCGCGAAGGTATCGCGTGTCGGCGTGTGCGGCCGCATCTCCAGCTTCATCGATTTGTTTTGGAGATACCCCACATCCCGAAGGCCATATTCTACAACTTCGATCAAAGATGGCAGAACAGAGTATAAAATCCCTGTTCGCTTCAGCCGAACATCAGAGGTTAGATATTGAAGCTTCTTGGGACACTAATACCGACACCTACCAACAGAATGTCGCTGCCGCCATCTCTACTTACAAAGATTGCCTCGAGCTTGCAGATCGTCTCTCGTTATTCAGCCCAAATGAAACTTTGGAGGATCTGACATCTGGAGACCTGCAGTATGACTTTGACACCACATGAATGGAAAGGGTCTCTCATTGACTGGGCTTTAGGTACCTCGTCATCAATTATCGCCTCGCAGAACTGCTTGTCCGATTATCCAACAAGAATCGCAAAGCTACGATCCAAAGTGCACGGGACGCATATGAACGATACCTGAGTCTGCTCGACCATTATGTCATCCTGTCTACTGCAGACAAGAAACTCTACAATGTCTATACCGAATCTCCAACCACCTTCTCTACCATCTCCAACACCGATCCTAATGCAAGGCGAGCAACCAAGATAGCTAATTTCAAGCTTGAGAAGGAGTTGAAAAAGAAGCTAGAGGTTTGTTCTATAGCGTGGGAATTTTAGAGAGGTATTCTGACGCAGTAATAGTTTCTGGCGCAAAACCCAGCATACCTCCAAAACGACGACGATGCAGTTCGAGAGCTACAGCTCACCAACCTTGCCCTCTGCACCCATAATACCTTTCAAGCCCTCGAATCCTTAAACCGCGAGCTAGAAGTTCTAGCAATGGCACCTCCAACAGCTCCTACCGGCCCCGAGTCCCTCGAGCGAGATTATAGAGAGCGGATGGGTTTGGAAGACAAGGACGGGTATTCAGATCGCTTAGATCGTGGAGATATGCTGTCAGCGAGCAATAAGAGTCCGATTTTGAGTTCAAGTGGGAAGCCATTACGGCCTTTTACGTTGTTGGACAGCAGACAGACATTAAAAGAGGGAGTGTTCAAGCCTGGACACAATCTGCCAACGATGACGATTGATGAGTATCTGGAGGAGGAGAGAGCGAGGGGAGGTATCATTGAGGGTGGCGGTGAGGCGAGCGGTCTATCACCAGAGCCCGATGAAGATAATTACAAGAAAGGTGATGAGGAGACTATGAAGGCGCGGGAGTGGGACGAGTTTACAGAGGCTAATGCCAAGTATGTTACCCTTTTCTACTCAAGAAATATTATGTCGCTAACTATGCTAGGGGATCTGGCAACACCTTGAATAGGGGATAATTAATGTATGATCTTAACTACTTTCTTACAATGCTATGAAAGATGGTGGTTCCAGGAGTAACATTTTTCTATTGCTATGATTCTGCTCGATTAAAAAAACGCTATGGGAAAGTTCATCGCTTTTATTGTCATCCACAACCCACCTAACTTACGTGGAGACATCAATAACACACCTCCCAGACGAAACACTCAGTCCTCGTCACAACCCAATTTCTGGTTCTGCGCCTCTAAATGTCCCTTCTCCAACTTCGCACCTACATCTCCCGCTTTGGCAGCCTCCTTGACACCAACTCTACCCCGTTTAGCCAAGATCATTTCCCCCCAACGCTCTTCTACCCCTTCTTCTTCAACCATATAATCTCCTCTCAACTTATCATCCCACGGCTTCCTCAACGCCCATCGTGTTCCACCCGCTATTAGAACGTCCATACCGATCTCACTCTTCTTTCCGAACAATTTTTTCCAAGCTTGACCCTCAGCGCTTTCGGGTTCGTGGCGCTCAAACGGACTATTGGCTGCGATGCAATGGGCTGCAAACTTCTTCAACAGATTCTCCCCAGCTCCACCACTGCTATTCTCATTTCCACCTCCGGTCTTACCTCCATCTGCATTTCGAATCCCATCTTCGGCCTTCTCATGCAAGTTGTAGATAATCTCCATGTCCTCAGCAGAAGGCCAGCAGCCGGATTTTGTCGAAGAAGTAGTTCGAAGACCTTCAAGTATGTTGTTTTGGAAATCGGGGGAACGAAGGTATTGGCCAACGTACCAGAGTGCTTCTGGGGAGTTATTCTCGGTGGCTAGGATCAGGGGGTCGAAAGCGTCGATTATGCGACCAGCGTAGAGAAAGGAGACGAATTGGGCGAATTGGGACGGAGTGATGTTGGGCAGGTCGTAGACTTCTGGATTTTCGAGGCCGTGTTTGGTGATTCTGTTGTCCTCCGACTTAGAGTCTTCGGGCTTAGGACGGAGACGAAGGACTGGTTGGACAGGGCCAACCTCGATAGACATACGCATGCCTGGATTACTTGGGGTACTACTCAAACTGCGGGTTCCTGAGTCCGACTCTGAGTCTGAGTCCAAGATGTTTCTTCTGCTTCCCCATTTTCTCGGGAACAGACTTCCGGGCTCAAGCTTGACCTCTTGTTTGACTTCCTCCTTGGCTTCTATTTTGACTTCTTTCTTGACGCGGTCCGAGAAGGTATCATGGAAGTATTCGGAGTAAAGGGCAAGCAGCTCTTTATGAACGAGGAAGGATTGCTTCGTCTCGGTGCCAATATTGACAGTAACCATTGTCTGGCTACCAATGATGATACTGCACTGTATCAGCGTCAAATGACTCAAAATCCAATGGAGAAGGTAACTCACGAAGTCACGATCTCAACATGCTTCTGCAAGGTGACCGCGTATTCACATTCCAGTTCAGTGTCATGCCCTCCTCCGCACTCACATTCATACTTCACTTCCTCCTCGAATGTCTCAGCCTTTCTCTTCTTACCACCTCTAGTTGTAATTTTCTGCTTCTTTTCCATTGCGGGTTTTGTGTCGGCGAGACTAGACGTTGTGGTGTCAGAGCCCGGGCTGTAGTAAAGTGATTTTGGATCCCTGGCACAAGCATCAAGGTCTTTGTGACTGAGGGGGCAAAGGCAACTAGACGGCTCAAACTCAGGAGATTCGACGATTGGCTGGCGCCTCTGGGCACGGGAGGGGTTGTTGCGCCGTGCTGTTTGCTTGAAGCGTGCCATCGGCGAAAGTGGGGCTGTGATAGGAAAGGATGTAGGTGGAGCTGACTTTTGAGATTGACTTCGACTCTGACTTGCAATTCGATTTGGGGGAGTGGTTCGGGGTGAAAGTGAGGAATTAACTTGTAATAGTGCTGGTGACTTCCCTGGTATCTGCTTTTGGGCCGTGACCTTCGAGCAGTTCGAGGTTGTGTCCTGGGTTGACGTGGATACTGGAGACCGACCTCTGCTCGGAGATGGCGTTGGAGACAAAACTGGTAAAGATGGTGCGCTACCCATAAATGGGATATTTGATGCTCGAGAAATCTTCTAAATAGACATGGGGGAAAGAGGAAAGAAGATTGTTCATGGCCAAAGACTGGAAGGAAAGGTTGAAGAGGAACGAAATAGTACCATCTACCGAAGGGTTGAAGTTTAGTCTCGATTAGAGAAAAGATTCATCAGATGAACCCAGAAAAGTAAATGCCGATACTCATTGATTTTGGAGGAGTACTTCGTAGAAACGAGAAGCACCAAAGGTCTATTCATCTCAACGTCGTCGTTGTGATTGGTATCTAGCACATTGTATCAGTTCCAATTGTCATTCCCTTACTTTGACTCCAACAAGAGGGCCAAATCAACTCTTAAATACTAGGCTTATGTCACATGAATAAGATCTTAAATGTTATGTTTCGCGAATCTCACGAAGTCTTCTGGAAAGGAGTTAGGGGTAAATTTATGATCACGTGCATAGCTTAAATTGCGGGTCAACCCGCCATTGCCTAAAATAGCAACGCGAATCCGGTCTGGCGGCAACAGGGTAAATCTAAAGAGAAACTCCCTTCAACCACGCAACCGTCATATAAAAGGCTGCAGAGGAGAAGGATTATTATCTTACGAGAGAGAGAGCACCATATCCTATCCGTCTGCGGATTTCTTCACTTCGCCCTCCCACCTCCAAGCGCTTACTCAACTGGTACTCTGTGCCAATTACGCTCGTTTCTGGAGAACTAAAATACAAGCCACATCGAACTTCCCAACTCTCCACCCTGACGATCAATCCCCAGAACGCGACATTCGACCCCATTCAACCAGTGCAGATTCAACATTCGATAGCGAACATATTGGATACGTTTCGGGGTGCTGGCACTCTTGTTCCGGTGGACTTGACCTGCGACCGCGAATTGGATGAATTAACGACAGAACAAGATGGCAGCAGATTTTCGATTATGGCTGTGGAGGAGTCTCCTTTTATTGTTGAGCTTCTCGTACACTCAAGCGTTCTACATACCTGGTATGTCCTCGATCATTCTTCAATACCGTAGTGATTGAACATACCTCTAACAGCTCTAAAGGTTGGTCGATCAAGAGCTATAAAGATAACGAGGCAATACCACTGCTCGTAAACAAGGTCTATTCCGACAATACACAGTTGCAGTATGCATATTATGATCTGCCATTCATTTGCCCTCCAACTGGGGTCCATCATGCTGGTTCTTCACTTCTAAGTGGTCAGAGCATCTCCCTTAACTTGGGGGAAGTGCTTCGCGGTGACCGAATCATGCAGTCGGACATTGAACTTTTTATGGGGAAGGATCAAGAATGCAACTTTCTTTGCAGACGAACGGTCACCAGACAGGATCTGAAGCGAGCTCGAGAGATGGTCAAGGATGGTTATGTTGCAGAATGGATTGTGGATAACTTGCCTGGAGCGACAAGCTTCGTGACAGTGGATAAATCCCGAAAATACTATGCGGCAGGATTCAAGATCGGTTACAAAGACATCTCGACTTCCGGACATACTCGATACTACATTAACAACCATCTGACCATTGTCATTCGATACCGAAAGGCCCCTGGCAAAGATGGAGAAAGGGGTGGAAAGGTTGTGGTTGGATTCGAAGTCTACACCAAGAGCATTGGCCCAACAAAACGGGCGGAGTCCGGTTGTCCGGTAGATATCAACGAGGTTGACACTGCTATGGAATTATACCTGCCACCGAACTCGACCGACTTTTCGATTCAATACCCCCATTCATCATACTACCCACCAGAGAGCGAGCAAGACGTGGACGATGGGGCTACTCTCGATATTCCATACACATATTCGGTATACTGGCGAGAGGATGATAAAATTGAATGGGCACATCGTTGGGATCTATACTTCGTGAACCAGGAGGAAGGATCAAGAATTCATTGGCTAGCGATCATAAACTCTTTGATCATTTCTGGACTTCTCAGCGCGATCGTTGCCATGATTCTGGCCAGGACAATCCGAGGAGATATCAAGACGTACAAAGACGCAGCCATGGAGGATGGGAAAATGAAGAGCAAGCGCAAGTCGAGACCAAATAGCGGCTCAAGAACTCCCAAGACCGGAGAAAAGACGGGGACAGGACTGCTTGACCAAGTTGGCGACACAGAGAATGACGCGGATGTTTCATCTGATGAAGAGCCTTTGGAAGATGTTACAGGATGGAAGCTGCTTCATGGGGATGTTTTCCGTGCTCCTGCCTATGGCTACCTTCTTGCACCTCTCATCGGATCTGGAATGCAGCTTGTCTTTATGGCGGTAGGACTTCTCTTCCTCAGCAGTCTCGGCATATTGAACCCCAGTTTCCGTGGCGGCTTTGTCTCCGTTGGAGTGGGACTTTTCGTCTTTGCTGGCTTGTTCTCGGGTTACTTTTCGGGGCGTGTCTACAAGACTTTTGGTGGTCTAAACTGGCGGAAGAACACGCTCATCACTGCACTTCTCTTCCCTGGGCTTCTCTTTGCGCTGGTATTTGTGCTGAATCTTTTCGTTTGGGCACAAGCATCCTCAACTGCCCTACCATTTGGAACGCTTGTTGGCATTATCATGCTGTGGCTTTGTATCCAATTGCCTCTCGTCTATGCTGGGTCCTGGTATGGATACGTTCGCACCGGAGCTTGGGAACACCCAACGAAGACGACGACTTTACCCCGCCAAGTGCCAGCACAAGCATGGTACATCCAGTCTCCAAACTCCATTCTCTTGGCTGGCCTTATTCCCTTTGCCGTCATCTTCATCGAGCTACTTTTCGTCTTCCAGTCCATGTGGCAAGACAAGTCCGGCTATTACTATGTCTTCGGATTCCTTTCGGTCGTCTCGATCATCCTGATTCTCACCATCGCCGAAGTCACCATTGTCACCATTTACATCAAGCTCTGTTCAGAAGACTACAATTGGTGGTGGCATTCCTTCTTCGTCGGAGCAGGCAGCGCGATCTGGGTATTCCTATATTGTATTTGGTACTACTTCACGAAGTTACATATCCAAGGTTTCGTCAGCAGTCTGCTTTTCTTTAGTTATAGTTTCATGGCATGTGTGGTGTACGGCCTATTGTGTGGTACGATAGGGTTCTTGACGGCGTATGCATTTGTGAGGCGGATTTACGGGTAAGTTTTCGCAATGTCCCGGATCGGTTCGAACATTGATACTAACAATTTACAGCGCTATAAAAGCAGATTAGCCTTGGTGCATGGATGGATATCCGGTAGCATTGTGCATTATATGCATTGGGGGAGCAACGGTGGTCTTTATTTGGTCAGGTTGGAAAATGTATTCTATCCCATCTAGAACCACGATAATGCCAACGCTTCGAACTGTTTTTTCTTGGTTTGTTCCATTTGACGACTTGAATTTGCATTGCGAGAGGATGTGCAATCATCCACGAGACTAGTGTCCGTAAGAGAGCTTTTGCCACAATATGCCATCCCGAATTCGATGCCAGCTCGTTCATAAGGAACATTTTCGCCATAGACGTAGAACATGTAATGACAGAGATGAGAAGCCCGGTCCTGAGTAGCCATCGGCAACATGTTACCGAGGAAGCAAGCGTTTATCCCCTTCTGCTAGTGTTGGATGTGGGATCATTCTTGAGACGTCAGCATCTAAAGTTATCACTAGCAATCCTTCACTTTTTGTGGGGAGCGCTGACAAGATAGATCCGGTATCGATTGAAGGATGAGAGATGTCTGTCTAGACGTCCCTACCGCAGCAGAAATTAAAAGCTTGCTTGCTCATCGAACTCGATGTTGATTTTGAATACACTTTGGGATGCCTTGTCATTTATTCTCATGCCTGCTAAAACTGGGGAGTGTCGAGTCTGTAGCCTCAAGAATATCTCAGAACACGACGCCATTCGAGACATCCAATCTTGATCATGGTTATATGCTGACTCGACTTTCTGTAGTGGGGCAGAATCTCTATTGTGGGGCCTCCCGGGCCAAGTCTTTTTGTGGTGGGATCCACCAGATATTATTCTGTGCCCAAATACCATTACTTCCTAGCACTGATAATTTTCTCCCCATTCTTATCGTCCCAATAATTCAAAGTCTCAGTTATTCGTCCTAATTAGGAATTCGGTTCTGTCTTTAATAGCCGAAAAGACTAGTTCTACCCAAATTCACCCGCAGGGCGTGCTTGCTTTAACATGGATCCAGCTGAATTCGGCATCTCAACTTTACCTCTCCAGCATGCGCCGTATGCCGCCATCTCCTCAGAAGCGCTGGCAAATACTAACGTTGGAAAAGTCGCTGTTGTGACAGGAGCAGGTAGAGGTATGGTAACATGTGAATAATGTCTCTTTCATTTCTTTGATTGGCAATTTGACCAAGGCTAACTCCACTATTGAAGGAATTGGAGCTGCAATAGCTGAATCAATTGCAAAAACCGGCGCAAACATCGCCTTACTGGATCTGACGGTTGAAAGTCAAGGTGAAACAAAACAGGCGTGTGAGAACGCAGGGGTCACTGCTCTGGCGTACAGCTGTGATGTGGCGAATCTAGAAAACACCAAGGAGGTTTTCAATCAAGTCGAGAAAGACCTAGGGCCTATTGAGTGAGATTCTCTATCTCTTCACGATGGAACGGTTCATGCTAAAACTCCATTCACAGTATTCTTGTCAATTGTGCAGGGATCTTCGAACAAAGTCCTCTCGCAATGGCAAGTTTCGATAGCATCTGGCGTCAGATTGAGGTCAATTTTAAAGGAGTACGAGATGTCCCATAATAACTGGCGTCATTCGCTGATTGCTAGTGTTCAGCCACTGATAGGTTCCTATTTGGCTCTTCCCAGAATGAGACAGCGCCGTCAAGGCTGCATCATCAATATCGCCTCCCGCTCTGGCACTCTCGACGTCCCCATGTGTTTGGGATACAACACGTCAAAGGCAGCTGTAATCCGCATGACCCATACTCTGCAACGAGAAATGGAACTTGACGGTCTGGATGATGCAATTCAGTTGTATGCACTCCACCCAGGAGGCGTTTTGACGGCGATGGGCAGCTGTAAGTTCTAGGATTCTGCTGTGTCCAAACACCCTTACTTCTTTTATATGTGTATCGCTGACAAAGGGTTTGCCTCAAATCTAGCAGCGACCCGTGCTGATGTTACAGAGAAATATGGAATTGTCAAAGATGAAGCTTTCTACAAAAACCTGTTCAAGGACCCGCCAGCCTTATGTGGCCAAACTTGTGCTTTTCTTTCAGCTGGTAAAGGGAAGGAGCTTCGTGGGTTTTATCTGGATTCAAGGCAGGACGTCACAAAGCTCCTGGCTGCAGGAAGGGAACATTTGAAGAGCCAACAATTGAATACGCTGGGAGTAAACTTTTTAGATGGATATTGTAATGAGCCGTAGAATTGAAGGCAAAGAACTGATTCCTACCCTATGAAGTTCCTGTTACGTTCTTGCAAGACACGTCAAAGTTCATGCTAAAGAACAGGGATGTTTTAGACAGCTGGGGATATTTTGAACATGGCATTGAGCAGATGTTAGGCTACAGTACAAACGTCACTGCATTGTACTAATAATTCCCTGATATTCTTATTCTTTAATGCAAATCTACCTATTTCATTTCAAAGCTTATTGTGTCAGTTCCAAATTGTCCTGAGTGCATCCGAACATTTTAGAAAAAGAATTATGCATTATAACAACTTTTAAAATGTCCGTAGAAATGGCAATGCAAATAGTTTCAAAAGTGTTTGGATCACTGCAGAATATTCTCAAATGCAATTTTTTTATGCAATCTTTTCATTCAAAGCCTGTACTGGTATCTCTATTCGCTGTATGGATTCCCCTATAACGCCTGAAAAAGGAAGGGGCATTCCGTCGTAACTTCCTTTTCTGTCACATGCCGTCATTCTCCTACACCAGCTCAAAATCTCCATCCTCCTCCGGGACATTCATGAAGTCGTCCTCCATGACATTGCTCTTACCACGAATTGGGAGATTGAGTGGAAAGTCCGACTCCGACTTGATGATTCTGCGGTCAATATGATCCTCAGAATGTCCGTCCTCAACACCCAGGCTGGAATCCACTCCAGCAATCGTGGTACCGACATCAGAAAGTCCGTCCCACTCCGCCAACGAGGAGGCGTGGGACCCCGCCGTGGACCCGGTGTGGAAGGACGGACCGGGTCCAGCGGGGCCCTTCTCCGCGTGCGGGATCACATCCTCAAAGACTCCGCCAGATCCGTCGTCCAGTCCGCCGGCAAAGAGTGGAAGAAACTTATATTCTTCGTCACCAAGACAGAGAAGCGTATCACAGGTATTCGACCATTCATTCTCACCTCGGCCCAACATTTGTGCAGTGATATCCCTAATGTGGCAGTTGGCTTGCCTGAAGAATCCAGAAAGAGAGAAGAAGATGCTGAAGTTGTGGATCTCTCGATCATCCGGGACTCGTGGGACTTCGAGGGTGTCTGACATGGAGGTAGAAGAAGCGCTAGTCTGGTCATGAAGTTGGACGCCAGTAGACATTGCTTCTGTGGACCAGTCACGTGTGTCTTCATCAACGAAGTTTGCGTTCCAGGACGTTCCAGGGAGGTGGTCTGAAGGAGAATAAGGAGTCCAATCGTTGAGTTGCCCAGAAGGTCCCTTCGCTTCGGGTGGGTAAATGCCATTGTTGTAGTTCTCGTTCTTGATCGCATCAAGGACCTGCTCATTAAAGACTTTGGTGTAGTGGTGCAGCTTGTACATATTGGACTTGCGGACCCCGTGAATATCAGCATATTTGTCCTGCTTCTCAAAGAAAGGTTGATCACGCGGAAGAGTGTCGCGGATTAGGTTGGTAGTGCAATGGAGTCCCAAGTTCATGTCGCGGACAATCTCCCAGAAGAATCGAGTGAGCATGCGCTCCTTTTCCTTCAGAGAATCGTATACAGTTTGGAAGCCGACCGATGGTGCCTGCTTGTAGCCCTCCATCACACGATGCGAGGTTGCACGCTTTAATTGCTGTTGTTCCAGCTGCGCGATGAAGCACCAGAGGATGCGACCGCGAACATAATGACCCAGCTCGTCCTCGAGATCGACGACGGCACGTTGGCACTGATCGTAATCAACATCTCCAAGGGTGAGATTGTGCTCAGTCATCCACTTCAGCTTCATGAACTCCTGCAGGTCGTGCAACCACTTCATCTTGGGGTCGAGGAGATTTGCAACAACTTCATCGATGCGGGTCGCGAATTGTCTGCCAGCATGTTGAATAATGTTGAGAGTGTCCTCGTCAATAAACTCTTTGCGGCGGTTGAATCGAGTCAAGCCCGGTAACAAGCCGCTAGCCTTTAGCTCCAAGTCAAGGAACTCTTCCAAATGATGTTCAGTTCCGATCCTAAGAGCCTCTTCGGAAACTAGGATAGAGAATGTGGTGCGAACAAGACGGGGACTCTCCAGCATCATACCGATGCGGAAACAAGCTTCGGGTAGGGTCTCAAGGATGCGGCAATTAGGATCGGCCCAGATCCAGGTGAAGACCCAATCCATCTGAACATGATGTTAGACATACACGAAGGTGAGATGAATATATGACTTACCACGGCAGAGCGACACTCAAAGTGCTTAGCCAATACAGCGAGGGTCCAAACCTTCGGAGCGGAATCGAGACGAGGGTCCTTGCCTTCAATGACTTGGAGCAGGCGTTCAATTCCGGTTCGGTGACGGATAGGATCGTAGTCAAGATCTCGAGGTTTTGGAGATTCATCATCTGAGTCGCTGTCTTGAGAAGAAAGGCCGATACCATTGCCGTTCTTGACACCAGCGACTTGTTGAGCAATAACACTTGGACCTTTATCCTCAACATTGGGTTCCGTTTGTTGGATATTATAAGATCGAATAGTTGTCTCGTCCTTTCCACCAACTAGGTTCTTGGAAACGGCACATCGAACAGTAGAATTGCGCCAAAGGAGAATTCCAGTGGGGCATGATAACTCAGCGGTCAATTCGAGAGCCTCATCTCCTTCCTCGGGAGGCGTCAAGTCAAGGACGTACTCAACACCTGCGGGCATATTGTTAATGAGACCATTGCGGCGCTTAGCGCGATGTTGGTACCAATCATCGTGTAGCCACTTCTCGAACTTCGTGGAACCGGTGGCGAGAAGTTTCTCAGAATGAACGCGATGCCTATCTCTGATCTCAAAGCCAGTAGCATCGTAGATCTTTCGATTGTTTGGGTAACGGATGATGACTAATGTATCACCCTCCTCCATAAGTGACTTGCTATAATTGACAGCATTAGCGTCACGGGCACTGAGCTTGTCCCCTCCCTTTTGTCTTGGGGATGGCGGAATATTTTCTAAGGCGCTGATGATACGATCCGCCTGCGCTGAATGATTGCGGCCTATAACAAAAGTCAGCAGGCACAGTCGACTAAGAAGATGAGTGCATACCCCAGCCGTTGGCAACAGGTGCAAGGTCCATCAAAGCAGCGATATTCTCCTCGTCTATCTCCTTCTGTTTGTGTTAGTAAACCATCTCTACCTTGCAAGTTTGCTACGTACAGATAACGGACCAGACTGGAAACACGTTAGTAGAGTACATGAGACGGAATGGAAGGGAAGGGAACTTGCATCTGGCGCACTCATGTTTGCTACAGTAGTTGTGGTACGAATCTGGCTTGCTAAGGACGTGAAGGGGACGGTAAAGGATCAATTAAAGAGCTTGCGCGCTCGTTAACACGTGTAAATGGTAGTACTGGAAGATTGGAGGTTTGTAGAGGTTTGAAAAGGTTTGGAGAACGAAAGGTAAGAACGAAAGGTGGTAAAGTAGTTGCAAGGCTGAAGGAAATCAGGCAACGGTCGCCCCGGTGAGACAACAACCAGAGCCCAACGCAACAAGAACGAACACGTCACAAAGTAACTCAAAGCTTGAAGAGGAGATTAAGTAGAGAAGTTGAAGGGGAATGATCCGAGAAAGGACGTGTCGGGCAGGACTTGGCTGTTGAAATTGAATGAATCCTCGTGATCCAGGAAGATGTGTTGTGGGGTAAGCCTCGTCAGTGCTTGCAGACCTCAAGGGCTGAGCCACACTTCCACATGCCGGCTCCCATGACTTCGCTGCATCGAGTTTAGTGGCGGCTTGTAGGGCTGGCGACCAATCACATGACAGATCTGACTTCAGGTTCGCTGGAGCGACTTGCGGCCACACAGTAATCATGCACTTGCAAGAACTCTACATCAAGGTGTTGGATATGGACAATTTTGTGGACTTTGCGCGTGCGGGATGACTATAGATCTACGCTCGGTTCGGAGAATAAAGGGGCGCACGGACTACGAAGCAAATACGCGACCACGTGATGAAGGCGGTGTTGCAAGGGGTACCGAGGTGTTAAGATAGCAGAATACTCCTTGACTTGTTCTTCACAGACATTGTGGAAAGCTTCCTCCTGCTGTTATCTTATCAGCTGTAAGAGTACAGATTGTTTGTCTAGCAGGAATCCCCAAATCGACCTGAACGCCAGCTCCTCCCCTTGTTTTTCTTGTCTCTAGATCTCCTGTTCCCCACTTCAGCGCCCGCCGGAAGGATGACTGCTTCCTGAACATCTCCCCCTCCTCCCTTTCCTAAACCAGACTCCACCCCATCATCATCAATTGCTGAGTCCAATGTTAATACGCCGATGCAATGTCTCAACATCAGGAGGCGCGCCACCAGCGTTCCTACTTTTACGTAGGAGGGGAGTATGTGAAAACTGCTGGAGGTCATGTCCTTGAAAATCAGATGTACGTCGAGAGACTCCTGCCCGCGGATATTACAAAGCGTTACCCTCTTGTCTTTATTCATGGCGGAGCACAAACAGGAACAGTATGTGATCATTCGCATTGTCGTCTATTCGGTCATTGATGAGGCATAGAATTGGTTGAACAAACCAGATGGTGGCAGAGGATGGGCCTCATGGTTTCTTGACCATGGATACGAGGTCTACATTGTGGATCAGGTGCACACTGGACGTTCAGCATGGTCGCCGAAAAGCGCTTTCCCGCAGATTATGGCTTCTGTGGAGTATATCCAGCAGCATTTCACTGCCACCAAGAATTATCCCCTTTGGCCCCAAGCACATGGCCATACGCAATGGCCTGGGGTAGGTCTGGCTTTACTCCTACAGGAGGATTTCCACTGATGAGTGTAGACAGGAATGATGGGTGACCCAGTCTTTGACGCATACTATGCTTCTCAAGTCCAATTTCTCGCGGATCCAGTTGAGCAAGAACGGACAATGCGCTTGGCTGGTATAGCTCTGTTGGATAAGATTGGACCCTGCATCTTGATCACACATTCAAGAGGTGGACTCCATGGGTGGGCTTGGGCGGATGCTAGACCAAGTCTTGTCAAGGCGCTTGTTCAGATCGAACCTCGAGGTCCACCATTCCGCGAAGCTGTATTTTCTAGTCGGTTTGTCCGGCCATGGGGGCTGACTTCGATTCCTCTGACATATGATCCGCCGCCTCAAGATGGGAAAGCTCCTTTGACTACAAGAGTTCTGCCAGCGAGCTCGGAGTTCGAGGTTGATTGTTATTTGCAAGAGGAACCTGCAAAGCAGTTGGTGAACTTGAAAAAGACTCCGATATTGGTTCTTACAGGAGCAGCGAGTTACCATGCTACGTATGATCATAGCATCGTAGCGTTTGTCAAGCAAGCTGGATGCGAGAAAGTAGAGCATATGAAGCTGGGTGATGTTGGTATACACGGCAACGGCCACATGTTGTTTCTGGAGAAGAATAGCGATGAGATTGCAGAAGCGTTAGATCATTGGATTGCAACCAATGTCAAGTGATAATGTAGACTTGTATATTGTTGATGGAAGTTCGAGATTTAGTCTGAGATGATTAGCAAACATTATGAATCTCAAAAGTCCTTCGAACACAATGGTCTGGTAATTATTTCAGATATTTGAGTAAAAAGAAAGTCCCTGAAAGTAATACAGGCCAGGGGTATTGTGGATACTCTTCAGCGCTTCGCTTCAGGTGCGCCAGCGCGATCGGCGCACATCAACAGCTTCACACCTTCAATCCCATCTTTGAAACACAACCCACCACAATGCCCCTCACCACCCCGCGCAGAGCAGCTTTGCTGCTTTGCATCGCAGTAGCATGCGTCTATGCCGAAAAGCACTCGTCCTCAATTGCCTCAATGAGCATGCCAGAGATTGAGGAGCAGCTCCAAGTAAGCTCGCTCGCGATCGCGTGCCCACATTTGTCCGCTGCTAATCCGCCTCTTCTTCCCCAGAAATGTCCTCTCGTCCAAGATCTCAACGCCTATAAGATCGCGACCTCACCCCAGACTTCTACCCTCACATCCCGCATTTTTAATGTCCTTTTCCCTGGCTCACCAGCTGTCAATGCCCTGCTAGCTACGCTCTACATCTCCGGCCCACCGAATTTCCTCCTCGCACTATGTCCGCCAAATATAGACCCCTCATCGCTCTCTGTCATGGTCGCATTTGCTGTCGGTGGATTGCTGGGTGATACACTTTTCCATCTGCTCCCTGAGATCTTCCTCGGAGAAGACAGTCCGGAACATGTGCGATTCGTGATGGTGGAGCCGAATCGCAATCTATTACTAGGTGTAGCCATTATGGTGGGCTTCGTGACGTTTGTTGCGATGGATAAAGGATTGAGGATTGCAACGGGTGGAGAGGGAGGACATGATCATGGTGGGCATTCGCATGATACGGTCGAAGTCGTGAAGCCTGTTGGGAGCAGCAGTGCAATAGAGGACTCGCCAGCGAAGAGCACAAGGTCAAGGAAGAAGGAAGGAAATGGGAATGCAAAGTTGGAGGTTATGGAGCAGGAGAAGCAGACCGAAAAGGAGATTAATGCCAGTGTTAAGTTGGCGGGGTATTTGAACCTTATGTGGGTGTTTCTACAGGCTGTGAGGAGTGAGTACTGATTTGTTGTGCAGTGCCGATTTCACGCATAATATTACAGATGGATTGGCTATGTCCGCTTCGTTCTATACTTCTCCTACGATCGGAGCGACCACGACGGTCGCGGTGTTCTTCCACGAAATCCCTCATGAGGTTGGAGACTTTGCTCTGTTGATTCAATCTGGCTTCTCCAAGCGTGCGGCGATGGGAGCACAATTCGTGACTGCATTGGGCGCTTTGCTTGGGACGTTGATTGGTATTGCGGTGCAAGAATATGGTGGGAGTAGCAAGACGGGAGATGGTAGCAGATTCGATGGTTTGATGGGAACGAGTTTGTCCTGGGGTGACATGCTCCTACCTTTCACCGCTGGTACATTCTTATATGTTGGAACTGTAGCTGTAATCCCAGAATTGCTGGAGACTGGGAAGGATAGAGGGTTGGAATTGAGAAAAACGGCCCAGCAGTTCCTTGCAATGGCTGCTGGAGCTGCTATTATGCTTTAGTAAGTTCGGAGATATTCTTCAGTAATTGCATACTAACTTTTGGTGCAGCATCTCTTGGTCATAGAACCGATAGACATAGACCTATACAGAATTGGGCATGGGATACTGTACAAAAAGGATTGGATTATGCATTAGATGATGACAGGATTGGGTAGGATGCATCAAGTATAAAATGGAGTATCGTCAGAGCTGCCATTCGTTTCATGTTTTCTTGTTAATATACTCGCCATCCCCTGTCTCAAATGTAACCTTTCGGCTTTTGTTGATATCAGCCAGACTATGCCACCATCGATTAGGTTTTGATGCTGCTTATATCCTCAATCCAACAGGCTCCTTTCATCAATAGCTGTCAGCTAGTCCAGCACGGCACTTTACTCGAAATGCACCTTATCCATCGATGCCGTCCGATAATCCAGAGACAACACTCCTAAACAGGCCGACCGTATAACTTTCAAGATATTGAAATGGCTCTCGACGTGGGGATATCGACAGGGTAACTTATCGCTGTCAAATTCTTACTCATTGGAAACTACTTTTCAAATGAGCAAATGCCTGTGGGCCATAGCTTTGATTGCCCTTATTCATTAATTCCTGTTTTCCATGTTGATCTCTTTCTCCCTCAGATACCGCACAACACACGTGATCATCCCGATCCCGAGTCTCGACCTCGAGGTCGTACCTTCCACAGAGACTAGTGTCACTCTCTTTGCTTGCATGCCATGTTTCAATCAGATTTCAACTATTCTTCCCATGTGGGATACTCTGGTACTGGATCTCAAGCCGCACCCTTGAATCATTAATAAGAGATGCCAGGTACAAGCGCTGCTAGACATTCGTACCATGGATCGCTCGGAAGCTGGACTACCACGGCCACTTACCATGTTTAATCAAGCTACCTTATTTTCCTCCCTTTTCTTCTTCAATTCGAACGTCATTCGAGAACGTAGATCAAGTCTTGAGGCTCCACCATGCTCGGGATGTCTTTAGTTCGCGGTACCGATGCCATGCCGGGTCAAGCTGCGGGAGCTACTATGGCATCGGAGTTTTAGTTCACACTTTTAGTGCAGTACCAGACCAAGCTGCTGGGGCAATTATGGTTTGTATGTATTGGGTTTACGGTTCTGATACCATACCAGGTCGTGGTTTGGAAGCTATTGTGGTTTGGACTACCAGATCCAGACTCCTGAGAGATAGTGTGGTGTTCGAATTTGAACTGGTCTGGATTATCATTTTTATATGGACTGTCCATTATTCTGGCTATATATCTTTCCCACAGTGCTGTTGAAATCTTACCCCTCAGACACTCGGACACTCAGACTTCTCTTAATTGAATACCCTTTTCAGCTTCTGATCCCACTCTATCAACCACTGGGCACTCGAAATCTTACGGATAACTCGTTACGAACACTCACCAACTCTTCATCATACTTCAGCAGCCATTCGACACTCAAAGTTCCCATTCTCGACAAAAAAACCCCTAAACTTTGATTGACCACTATCAATCAGCCCCTCGACACTCGAAACCCATTCACAAAAAGCTCCCCGTTACATCATTTAAAATGGAGTTCGATGATCACGTTGAACAATCCTGGCAAGATCTCCAGTGCTATATCGTTGAGTTAATCCACGTAACTCCAGGTTTCCATTTCGAGAAGAGTTCGCAAGCCCCCGCGAACCTTGCTAGACAACTTGCGAACAGGTGTGATGGATCGTGAGTAATTCCATATCGAGCTGGCATTTCAAACTAACAGTCTTCAGTAAGCACATAGCACGACTTTGGGTCACCGTCATCGGGAGATGCGGCCCCTGGACCGAAAGTCATGTCAACGATAGTTGGGTGACATATTGGTCCTATCAAGTGCCAGAAAATACGATCTTCCAGCTAATTATCGACGACATCGAGGATGACGCCGCCAGGAAAGATGATGCTAGATACGTTTTCCTCTGGATCGCCTGCGGTGGTCCTAATCGGGCAGATCGACTGCTGAAGGCGATGAGTTGGAAATTTGAGTCTGGCGACTTGAGCGACCCAGCTGTTCTCCGAGATCAGCTAGAGGAGCTAAGTACTGTTTGTGGTGGGCTCATCACCTTCTGTGGTTCAGAATCTTCCCCCGAGTTCTATATGGACCCGAGGGTCGAGCGCTGGCTTTTCGACAAGGAGATGTGGAAAGGATTGTTTCCTTTGGGGAATAGTCACATTGCATGCCAACATATGCATGCATCCCTGGCTGAGCAGAACGCAGTATATATCATGCTGGCATATGGAAACGGAACTCCATGCCCAAACGATGCAAGCATGGACCAATTGTTGGCAAGATGGCCATTGTTGGAAGAGGCCTCGAACAACCTCTCCTACCACCTGCGCAACATCAAAGAAGTTGATGGGACCCTGCAACGTAGACAATGGTCAATCATATACAGACTTTTCTTCTGGAATAATGCAGGTTATCTACCTTGCATCAAGCAAGTTCAGCAGGCTTCCATGCCGAAAAAGGGATTCCAAGGCTGGAGCCAACGTTTCCCAGACAAGGTGTCGCCGCTTGTCTATGCGGCATCCGAGGGCCTGGACATAATCATCCAGCGTTTGCTGAGAAAAGGTTGGAGTGGTTTCCTAGAATCCGTTGGATCTGATGGACGAACTGCTCTTGGTGCTGCTGCCAACAACGGGCACCTAAGTACAGTTCAGCTGCTCCTCAGAGAAGGAGCCAACATTGAAGCACGAGATCCGGCTGGCGACACCCCGTTAGCTCTCGCTGCAGCACACGGTTCCGTGGAGGTTGTCAAGGAGCTTGTATCTAGGTCGGCGAACCTAGAATCAAGAAGCTTCGACATGTCTACACCGATGATGATTGCAGTATGCCATGGGCATGAAGACACTATCAGGGCATTGATGGAATTCTCCGTTGATACCTACGCTGAAGATAAAAACGGCGAGACGGCTCTTAGCCATGCTGCCCGATGGTCGAGTCTAGATATGATCCAGATTCTTGATTTCGACGATGATCTTGCAGACAAGCTGACTCTTCTGTCCCGGGCTGCGCTGATTCAAGCCTTTGAGAGCTCGGAATTGCCGCACGACTACATTTCCGAGATCACAACTTGGCTATACTCGGTGGAAATATGGGCGGAAGAACAACCAGCCAAACCTCTTCTGCCATACGTGCCAGCTGAACTTCGGCGACAGTACAAGCTGCAACAAATCCTCGGCAAAGGCGCTTTTAGAATATGTTTCTCGGCGATAGATCGACTCACTGGAAAGATCTGCGCTGTTAAGGCCTCCAGCTTTGAGAGAGCCACAGATGTGCGGAAGCAACGCAAAAGGCACGAGAGTGAGCTTACGGAGCTGGAGTTCCTCAAATCCATTCAGCACCAAAGCGTCATGTCGTTGCACAACTACGTTGACCAGCATGGATATGTGTTTATGGTTTCTGAAAAGGCTGAGGGCAATCTCTATGAGCACTTTCAGAAGCATCTGATGTCTGAGGATCAAATCAGAAACATGGCGAGGCAGCTGTTGGAGGGCTTGGAATACTTGGTGAGTGCTTTCTCAAGGCAAGAAAAGAAAATACTAACTGTCAACAGCACGACAACGACCTCATCCATTGTGATCTGAAGCCAGAGAATGTTCTCGTCTTCGATGGTGGAGAGACCTTCAGGATAACGGACCTTGGAAACTCTCGACGCGTGAAACCGGAATTGGGAGATGGAAAGCGCATAGAATATTGGTAAGTTCCCACACCCAAAATAGTGACGCTTTGGCTGACTTGCTTCTTAGTCCGGGTACACGAGGATGTAAGTGACTTCTCAACCACCATTTCTGAGGGATGCAAGCTAACATTTCAGATTCGCCACCTGAGGCCGACGAACAGTACGACAGGCTTGCACAAGGCTTAGGCATCCCAGGCGATTCAGTCCAGGGACCTCCTTGCGATGTCTATGCACTAGGAGCAATCTTATTCGAAGCCTTTGCCTTCAAATATGCAATGGAACATCCAACAGCGTCGTCAAAGGACCAAATTTCAGCGAAGGGTAAGCTGAACAAAAATTTGAAAACAGTAATGGAGACATCTGTTGGATCCCTCCGAGGCAGGGAGGAATACTGGAGCGACATGTACCCGCTGGCGAAGCCTCTCATTCGCAATATGCTGAGTGATATTGTCGGAGACAGAGCAACTATCCAGGAATGTCTCTCTAATATCTGGGTGCGAAAAGTCATCAGATCGCACGAAGAATGAACACCCAGTCGAGGCGGATATGCACCCTCGCAACAGACACCTTGTCGAAACCGAAGAATCAAAGGGAGAGGGGAAGAGAGACAGAAAGGAAGAAGAGGGGGAACGCAAGGGAAGAGAATGAGAGGAGGGGGAGATGGAGAGGGAGATGGAGAGGAAGGAGAGGCTAGAGAGAGAAAGATGGGAGAGAGGACGAGAGAGAGGACAAGAAGGAGAAGGAGAGGGAGAGGGAGAGAGGTCAAGCTGGACGAGGTGAACGGAGGAAAAGGCAAGGAAGGAGATAACGACAAGACACGAAACGGAACGAAAGAGGATGAAAAGGTGGAGAAGGGAAGAACAACAACCAAGAAAACGCAATAGATCCATGGAATGCACAATACTGTTCACTTGGATATTTGACTCATGTACTGAATGTCGACCCTTGTATTGTTTCAAGTCAATGTCCCATCAAACAAAAAGTTCTATACATGCGACTTTGTAATATGGTGACCACAGCTGAAGACTTTCGACGTGGATCTCTTAGAAAGGTAGTTGAAACTGAAACAAGAAAGAAGTAGATAAAAATCGATGAATCCCAAAACGGCATCATAACTATCAAGACCCAAAAAAGCAGAAGCGAAATCATCCTCCAAGTATTTGTTGCCTCAAAAGTGAACTCCTCCACCACCCATAACCTCGCTTCCTGGTCCACTTTAGTCTATATAGATTCAAATAAACAAAAAATACTCAACGCCAATCCCGAAAGCTGACTCACGTAAGTTAATTGTATTCTTTCAATAGTTCACAACTAACAACATCAACAGCAGCCGCCAAGGTTTAAAAGTGCAAGGATTCTAACCCCCCCCTCCCCCCCTTAAAAAGCGAAACCCTTCATTGGGTTTGTTCTCCGGTGACCCCATGGGGGGTGCCGGAGTTTGTTTTGTTTATTTTTTGTTCTTACTTGAATTTTTGATAAAGTTTTTTACTTTTAGTTCAGCGAAAGGAAGCGATTTTTACTTTGTGGCTCTACAAGAAGATTCGATGCTTGAATCGTAAGCGAGTCAGCTGCTAAGCTTGGAACAATTCACGCGGGAACTAAAAAGACTAAGTATATTTCTGAAAGGGGCTCGGAACATTGCAGAGATTGGCATTTGACTAATGTAATGTACGACAGGAAGGGCTAGGAACGCGCAACTTAACAGCTTCTCGAGCTTGAGCTTGATAGCATGTAAGCTTCCCCCCGAACATCAATGCTTTTAACTCGTTCCCCAAAGTCTAGAATTATGCACTTGCTTGCGACATTAAAGCATGCTGTTTCCGATCATAAAGTTGTGTCGTCGTCGTCCAATTTCATTCGTTTTCACCGCTCCCACCAGTTCCAGGGCTTCACATTCCAGAGCTGACTGCGGCCTCACCACCAAGCGGGCTCACCCAATCCAGCATACCGATCCCCAAGCTGATGCCTTTTCTATCGAATGAAAACCAAGTTTCTGCAATGTTTGAAAACTAATGCAGAGACATTGTTTCAAGAGCTGTGCCCCTGATCCCGCTCTTATCGAGTCTCTTATCACGACGCCGCCGTCCCCGCATTATCATTCTTCCCCTGTCGACGGTTCACTTCGTGTTCGTGCGCCATCAGCTCGGACCGTTGCGAGGATCGAATCACGGCTTCCGTCTTGCGCAACTCCCATCCCCATCCCTCCCCATCCCTCCCCATCCATCCCTCTCCCAGCCTTCTCCTAGTCCTCGTGGCCACGCGCAACGGAGAGGCGCTGGTTCTCCGGTCCGTGGCCTGGCGCACGGTTGAGGCCTCGGACTCGCCATGTTACTCTTTATCGGATTCGTTATCTGACGTGCCTGGCCTGGCCAAGCTTTGCAAGAAAATCTTTTGCGGTCCTGACAGCTTTGGATCGTGGAGTGTGCTTGGGGCGTCTCGTTCCGCTGTCACCGCTGAGAACGGAGACCGTGCGGATGAACATCTGCACCCCAATTGCGAATCTGACATGTGGGCAAAAGAGGGGAAATCAAAACGGTGAGGATGGATTTGCATCGCAGAAGACGCAAACATAAAGATGGTCGCTTTCCTTGTGCCCCCTCTCCAACCTCGTTCTTATAGCAATCCAGCACCGGTGTTCCCCATTGACTTCCCCCAAGGTCACAGCCCCATCTTATCATTACAGCGTCGCTTCTCAAAAGACAAGATGTATCTCTTCAGACGTAAATCGACGACCAGCGACCATCCTCGATCTGTAGAATCCAGTACTTCTTCATCCAGATCATCACAGGAGAACAGCTCGCCTAGCACTCCACGTCGACTCTTCAGACGGAAATCAAGCGCCACCATTCGTTCGCCATCCACAGAATCCGCTTCATCACCCTCATCGCAAGAGAATTCTCCAGTTCCAAGCGGCAATGTGCCACGTCCCTACACCTCTCGCGCCTCACCACCACCAATACCTGCACAATTCACACAAACTTCCTCACCATCATCCCCAATCTCTCCTGAGAACACCCAAACCCCCACCACCAACCCCGCCGACACCAACATAAACATATCTTCCTCGTCCAATCGATTCAGCACCACATCAACTCTCTTCGAGCGAGAAGTTCCCGCCCCACCAGCACCAACCCAATTTTCCCCGCAAGCCACTAGAATCCAGCGATTCCAAGCCCAATCCGCATACGAAGCCTACCTCTCGCAGGCGCGGGAAAGTGACCTTCAGCGCATGGAAAGAGATGCCATGATGGCTCTTGCTTGGGTGAAGGCCGAAGAAAGGAGGAGAGCGGCTACTAGTAGGAGCTGGCAACATGATCCATGGCGGGGAGGGTTTGGGCCTGCTTCTCCTCGTGAGCAGGATCGGCCGAGGACGCAGGCAGGGATGGGAGTCCAGCCTGCGCAGGGAAGCGCTGGGGTTGCCGCATTGAGTCCGAGGAGTGGGAGTGGCAATGGAGTGAGAGAGCGATTGGGCCGGCGCGGATTATTAAAGTCTCCTTCATTCTTTAATTTGAGGTGGAGGGCAAGTGAAGTTGTTTAATTCGGTTGGACAAAGGGATGTATGAAGAATACAAGGCTGCGAATAGCGCCACAAGGCTGAAAATGCACTAGCTTAGCGTCAAATCGAAAATGAACCTCGTCACCAAAGACAACCAAATATGACCTGATTCTGGACATTGAAACCCTCCCAGCAAACCTCTCGCCTTCTCACCACATGCGTATTACACCAGCTCTATTCCTCCGCTCAAGCCTCGTAAAAATGGCTCTCCACCCACCACAAAATACTTCCAAGCTGATCTGTTCGTACCCCTCTAATTCGGCCCCCACTTCACATCCCTTCACCCACCCCAATCCTCAGAGCAGACACTGATACGCACCAGTCGCTCCAGCAAACGACAAAACCCACTCCCAAGCCGAACAATACACCAAAGGCGCCCTCGAAAAATCCCACCTCGACCCCACCTCCCCCTTCACCCAATTCCACACCTGGTTCACCCAAGCCCAGCAATCCGGCGTCCACCAACCCGAAACCGTCTGCCTCTCCACCGCCTCTCTCCCCTCCGGCCGCGTCTCCGCTCGCATGGTCTACCTCAAAGAACTCGACGCCCAAGGTTTCGTCATCTACTCGAATTTCGGCACTAGCAAGAAAGCACGCGATATCGAGAGTAATGGCTGGGCAAGTCTGACGTTCTGGTGGCGCGAGATGGAGAGACAAGTCAGGGTTGAGGGGAAGGTGGAGAGGTTAAAGAGTGAGGAGGGTCAGGTGTATTATGATACGAGGATTAGGGGGAGTCGGATTGGGGCGTGGGCGAGTCGGCAGAGTCAGGTGTTGGAGGGGAGGGAACAGTTAGAGAGATGGGTCAAAGAGGTGGAGGAGAGGTTTGATGGGAAGGAGAAGATTCCTATACCGGAGTTTTGGGGCGGGTTGAGGATTAAGCCGGAGATGGTGGAGTTTTGGCAGGGGAGGGAGAGTAGGTTGCATGATCGGTTTCAGTATGTGAAGATGGAGGGCGGGGAGTGGAAGATTGAGAGATTGAGTCCGTGAGGTGGGGTCTCTGTTGCCTTCGAACTTCGTGATTCAACTTCTGCTTCTTTTTTCTCATCATTCGTATTGTGATACTTCGTACTCTGGTGCAAGTTTCAGATTCCATCCTCTATTTCTACAGTTATGATAAGATCCCAACCTGTTCCATGGATTTCTGCTGCGCTCATGGCTCTTACAATGGCCTCCGTTCGGTTACCTAGCTCTTAAGAGCTCTCAAGATTATAGAGCACATCATTCTTTCCGATTACGAGTTGTTTCAAGCAGGCCTGCGAATGCATTTAAAGAACTCTGGGCGTAGAATGATGGTAGAATGATGGTCATTATGAAGCAACACCCCTCCATCCAACCTAGGTATATATGCACCAAGCCCACCCCCAATGCAATGCAATACAACTATACACCATACCACCTTCCAGAATACTCCTCTCCTCGTCCCCTCAACGCCTCAAATTACCAGGAAGATATGCTTGAACCTAGAAGAAAAATCTACGCCTTGGGATTATTCACCCCCGGGAGATCAAAAGGCGGCAAATTAGGCCAGTTTCCCAAATTCGCCGGGTCACCACCAATCCTCACATACTGCCCAACACTGGGCGTCGGTCCATTCAAGATAAACATCATATACCACCCTGGAGGAGCCGTATGCGCATCCGGCGGCGCCGTTACCGCGCACGTATTACCCGCACACACCACGTGAGGGAATAGCGTTCGCTGTCCCATGCTATTTCCATGCGTCGCGACTACGGAACCTAGAAGAGAGACGGTCAACCCGCTGGCTGTTCCAGATGTCACAGTAAAGGTATAGGTGCCGGTGTACGCCCAGTCTTTATCTGGGATGTGGAAGTTGGGACGAGGGAGCCCGGACAGGAGATAGGGGGGATAGAAAGCTTCTACTCGATACTCTTCGGGGAATTCACCAGCGGGAGTGGCGCCATAGTCGCCTGTGGGATCGGAGCCTGAGATCATGACGCGCCCGTCGAGGAGGACGATGGCTTCGGAGTGGTAGAGACGTGCTACGGTAGTGTTGGCCATGATGCTCATGCGTGAATTGACTGGCTTGGTGGGATCGTAGAGAACGGCATTGTAGTTGGGATCGCCTCCTAGACCGAAACCTGCGACGCCATGCTGACCACCTGGAGGAGAGCCAATTAGTGTAGTTCTTTTATAGAGACATAAAGCCGCGTGTTTCTAGAGCATTAGACTGCGCTGTTGCAGGGTCTAGAAAGCGGAAGCCAGAAATGTGCTCGAAGAGCTGACTTACCATTCACAATCAAGTAAGTGCCGTCTGGTAGACCTGCAATACAGGGCATGACACGGCGGGAAGGCTACGACGAAGGATGTTAGAAAGCGTACGCTCGAAATAGGTGCGTTATGGAAACTTACCATTCTTTCAATTGTCCATTCAGGCTCCGCTGTCTCCGGTTGTGTTGAAATACAGTTATCGATGGCATATCCGCCGTTTGATGTACTTCCACCACAGATCAAAACAGTCAGGTCGTCCGTGTATGGTGCATGTTGCGGCAGAAGAACCATCGTTCCCTCCAGTTGATAATTGCGACCACCAGTAGGGTCATTGACTGCTCCTGGCATTTGAGGAAGAGTCTTGATGGTCTCGAATGTCACTTCATTCAAGATTCTAGCTTGATTGTAATATGCGATGAAGATTCCTGAAGGAACGACACAAATAAACGGGTAGAGATTGAACGGAGCTGTCTCTTGCAAGAAGTCAAGGTAGACTGTGGTATTAGAGTAGCCGCTTTGGGTCGTTGCATCCGGTACACCAGTTGGTGGCAGTATCTCGAGTGTTGGTTGCTCAGCGTCATTGCTTCCGATTTCTCCCCCAACAACAAGAATAGATCCATTGGGCATGATCATGGCAGAGGGATACCAACGAGGAACTTGAAGCTGTAACGCACCTGGGTCTTCAACCCATTGGTTTGTCCCAGGAACGCCAGCAGCACCGTCAGGCCAGTACAACCGGATACCAAAGTTCGAAGTACCAGCCCAACCGCCGATAGTAAGTTGGCGCCCGGCAATATCGGGTAGGATGAGGCCAGCGGAACAGAACACGTCGGTCTGGAGTCCAGTCATGGTGCGCCATGCCAAATCCCAGTTGTTGATCTCGGCAAGATCTAACTCGTATGCTCCGGTTCCATTTGGTTCGCCTGTGCCACCAGACTTTTCGATGAAAGAGACCTTGCCGTTGATATTTTGGCTCGTCATGAGAGGGACCACAACTCCTCCAATGAGTAATTGATATTCGCCAGCTTCGGCGCCAGTAGGCGTATTCCATTCTACGAGCGGTTCGGGGCCATCCCACATGTAGTATGTCATGAGATTCCCTGAACCGCAGAGGTATTGGCCTGCACCGCTACAAACTGAGTTGCATTGGGAGTCGGGGACGATCTGAGGGACTCGGCTTCGGGTGTAGAATTGTGGCTGAGATGGGTCGGTCGAAGCACCTGGTGCGGATGCAACTTGGATATTTTGGACATCACCACAGACTAAACAACATAAGCACAAGATTAAAACGCAAGAGAATCCAATACGTACAGCATTCGGAGCCGTACTCCAGGCCAGCAGCATTGAACCCAAATTCCTGACAGATTGTAATGCAAGCCTCTGGTGTATTGCCAGTAGCATTGTTCCAGACCATGTATGGAAACGTCGAGAGAATTTCTTTGGGATCTTCGTTGGAAGGAATATTATCCCTATGATGTGTCAGTTTCGGATTTTAGGGCGCAAAGTGGTGGAACGCACTGAAGACAGCCCACATATTTCCAATTGGCGGGAAGACCTGAAGTTTGAGCCGCAGGAGGCTGGTAAGCCAATGGAGTCCCAATGCTATATAAGGATATCCTGTTTCCGGCACCGCAATCCTCAAGGGCGTTTCCAGGACAAGCCATGTTACAATCAGCCTGGTTAGCCGCCAGCGAACCGCCGTTGTAAATAGCATCATCACAATAACATTCCTCACCGTATTCTGTTCCGGCGATGGTATATCCTATTCCCGAGGGTCAGAGTCAGTATGATTTGTTCATCCATTTCGGGAAATAGAGGTGCATATCCCAAGAGTATCGGGAACAAGCAGGCATGGAAATAGTTCCAAGCTCTAGAAACAATGTAGGACGGAGAACAGGCTTACCAAGAGATGCACAAGTCTTTACACATGACTGAAGTGTGTTCTGAGCACTGTCAGGCTGTTGGTGATTGAGAATTCGCCCATTTATGCCATCAACATAACATCCATAATATGTCCAGCCAGCCGGAAAGCCGGATGCTGTAGGAGTAGATATAGAAACTGCAGTAGATGATGCGGTAGATGAAATGCCAATGCTACTAGATGTAGATGTTGGGGTAGGAATGGTGCCATTCAACATGTACATTTCCAATCGGTTCCCGGCACCACAATATTCGTACGGACTCCCAGGGCATATGAAGCTGCAGTCCGTGGCAGCGGCCAAGACCGAACCTGCGCCAAGAGTGTTTCCGCAGTAACCTTTTAATGTCAGCATGTTTTAGATTGAAAGGTTGTGGAAGTGACGAACATTCTCCACCATATTCAACCCCGAAGTAAGTATATCCAGTGCAATCCGCGGAACACTCCTCCAAAGTCATTGCGACATAGTCGTATGATGCCTTTGATGAAAGCGCTCGAACATTATTCCCTTCGGTGTAACAGCCCTGATATGCATAGGGGCCAATCCATTGCTTAATCCCAAGGGTTGGAGAAGCGGTAGCAAATGACGACGTAGAGCTGGTAGTGGTGATGACACTGCTTGTTCTAGATGAAGAGCTGCTGACGGAGGAGCTGGACGAGAGTAAAGATGAAGGGTGGCTCGCTGATGAAGAGCTGGATGGGATTATCGGAGTTGACGATGAGAACTTAGTTGATGACGAATGACTTGAAGATGTCGAAAGGCTAGATGATGACAAGAGGACTGAGCTAGAGGTGGTTGAGTGAGAGCTTGAAGTTGACGAGCTGCCCTTTGTACTGGACAGAGAGCTGGAAACTGAGTGGCTTGAACTTGTCTGAGAGCTGGAGCCGTGAGTAGACGAGGAGAAAGAAAGCGATATCGTGGTCCAAGGAGGAAGGAGAACTTCGTTCTTGTAGTCATAGACGTTAAGCCTGGACCCACCGCCGCAGAATTCGCTCATATTGCCATTACAGAGCATGTTGCACCCGTTTAAACCATCAGGTGCTAGCATACCCCCATTAACAACGGCATTACCGCACCCTAGTCGAACTATCAGCAAATGAAAAGTTGAAATATAACATAGTCTTACAGCACTCTCCGGAGTATTCCACACCAGCCAGGAGATAACCTGCTGCATAGCAAGCTTGTGTACAAAGAGCTACAGTCATCTCGCTTGACCCGCCTGTCGTGGTGACTCCATTCGGTAGTGCTCGTCCCGTTGTTCCTTCTCTGCGTGAAGAAGCGTTAGCATTATTCATAAGCGTCAAATGTTTCCGTGCAATTGTTGCTAATATATGTAGTTGACTAGCCTTCAAATACATTCAACTCTTGCCATCGCAAGGCGATAAAAATGAGATTCTTTCACATGATCTGATTAAGGATGGGGAAGGACCTACGCGTAGCATCCAGAAAAGCTCCAATTCGGTGGACCAGGGTTGTACGATGGGCCATTACTTCCGCTCCAGAAAAGATTCAACCGATTTGGGCCACCACAAGCCTCTGCAGCATTTCCGTTGCAAGGCATGTTGCATGTGGACGGATCAGCAGGACCAGATCCTGAGGCGAGAAAGTTTCCGCAATCTAACATCATCAGCAGAATTTCTGTCTTTCACCAGATTGATACCTACAGCATTGTGCCGAGTACTCAACTCCTGCATATACGTAACCTCGAGCTGAGCAATAATTGATACAAGACTCCTGTGTCATGGCTGCATTGTCATCGTAACCCGCTTGGGTGAGGGTTCTTCCAACATCGCTGATAATTGATCAGCATTTCTCCCTCTGAATACCGCGCAAGAGAGGTACTTACACGTAGCAACCTTGAGAGGTCCAAGTACCTGGTAGATTTTGGCTGACAGTGAGCGTGTTTTGGCGTTCGATCACTAGACCATTGGAAGTTGCAATCTAGGTTGGAAGCCACTGTCAACTTGAATCCCACTTATGAGAAGGGTTTATTCTTACTGATGATATTAGATAGAGGGCTCCAAGAGCAGACCGAGCGCCGCGACCCATCTCTGGCACCTCCTTAAACAAGACTGATCAAGACTGATGGTATTATAACGAGTGACTGGAATTAACCTGTATTGAAACTATAAAAGAATGACGATTTCGTAAATGACAGTGGCCATCAGATGGATGGATGGAGAGAGAACGAAAAGCAGAACGAGGGGACGCGATAGCTCCCTGATATAAAATCTACACATCACAGAAACAATTATCAGATCCAACTACGTAAGGCTGGCACTGGCCAGCGCCGACAGATCCAGACGCGACTGAGGCTTCTCAACACGACGGTACGGCCCCAGTATATTCTCGATTCAGACAATTCATCGTGCCCCTTTCGTCCCTTTACTCATCCTCGTTGGTCGTTCGTTAGGTTCGAGGCGTTGCGGTAAGCCACAGGAGGAGAAAGCACATTATTGTTCCCAGCCCAGGTATGTCAATAGGTCGAGGCGATAGCCTTAGCGAGTACGCCACTCCTCTTTCCAGACTGCGGCACGAGACCTTAATGCATACCTTAATGCATACGAGAATTCTAATTTCATGTGTATTATTTGCCGGAGATCAGCGAGATAAGAATTGGGAACTGGCATACCTTTCCAAACTGTATGATGCACCGAAGTAAGCTTACCTACCTGGTGAGGTTACTGAGCCTTGTTCGTCGTCACGAAATTATCGCAACTCTAGCCTACGAAGTCCGTCGCACAACCGTTGGATAATCCCTTGGCGGTCGGCTGCCGGCATATCCGTACCTGCAGCGAAGCCCTTGCAGGTTCCGAGCAGGTGGTTGACCGAAAGGGAGGGTCAGCTCAGCCCGGCCTGCGAGGCGCCTTTGTCGCTCCCAAAAAGGAATTAATAGTGTGAACTTTCCCATCGCATCCTGTGCTGATTCAAAAGGTTCCATTCCCCAGAAAAGCATGGTCGAGATTAGATGATGACTCCGGGCGGCAAGAAAGAAAAATAAGTTTGAGCAACTGTCCAGTGCTAACTAGAGGGCACGAGAGTTCTTCGCCCCGCAATCTAGGTTCCTTGCAGCCTCTAGACAAGTAATCGAAGAGGACGTTCTGTCGTAGAACAAAATTTAGCCACTGCGAGCATAGAGAACAATTAGTGGTCGACGACTTTCCTTTGAAATCTTTCGACGTAGAAGTTCTGATATTCTGTGGTTACCTCCCCGCCATGTTCTGCAATGCCACCAAAAGTTCCTTCCATACGCCATACCATGCATCCTGGATCGTAAAGTCATTATTAATCTAGACTTGGAGCCAATGTGATCAAGCTGAATCTTAGCTCTCCACCACCAGCTTCTTCTTCTCGTTGCAAGAATCTGCGAACACCCAGGTCAAGAGCCTTCTCACTCAGCACGTCTTCATCAGCTCCAAGTGTACCTCGGTCCAGCGGCCCCTTTCTCCGACCATCCAATTCCCACAGAGTATTCTTCTCATCTTTCACAAAGCAGACGTAGTGCAGATCTACGTCGTCTTGAGCATCTGGTGCATTACTTTGGCCCTGAGAAGCAGCACTCTGGTGTGCATTCTCCAGAGCTTGGGAGTTGTACAAAAGGTCTGCTCGTTCTATGGGGCCCAGCGGTATGGCATCTTTCACCAACTTCTCGAGATCCGAATCGGACGCTGCGCATTGTCAGTCGTGATCACTGGCCAAGCTTTTGAACATACTAATGTATTCCCTTGAATTGCCATTACTGACAGCATGTAAAATCCCAATTAAACCACACGCATTTCGAATCGTCTGCTTGTACCATATGATGGGCTCGCCAGCACCCTTGCCCTCATAGTCCTTCTTGTCCTTGTCTTCCTGCACTCTGAAGGCCTCGTATGATTTGCTGACGGGGAACACTAGGAGTAGTGCAGTGGCAGGTCGGGGTACGAAGGCGAGAAGCTCTGGGTCTTCGATGCTAAAGACGTCGTGGAAAGAGAGGGTAGGTGAAAGTCCAAGGGTGTGGACCAGGGACGACATCACTTCGGGATTGTTTTCTATGGAGACGAGTTAGTCCACACCCGGTAGAAGCTCAGCGGGGCCTACCAAGGGGCACGAAGGCCTTGCGGCCTTTGGGCACGTCAGGGTCATCGACAGCGAGGGGAGCTTCTTCGGAAAGCTGGGCTTCAGGGAGCTTCGTCATGTTGCACTGCTTTGTAGGGGAAGGGCGGCTGTTTTTTGGTGTGGTAAACGATGCGCGATGTGAGGAATCACGAGCAGAGCTCCAAAGAATTCTGATTTATGGCGGACGAGGAGGCTGCCAGAGCGCGTCATCTGCAGGATTCATTGGTGGTTCAGGAAGCTTCCCCACGTATGCCGGCGAATAGATAGACCGACCCGCTTGCCTCTTACCTCAGAACTACAAAGATCGTCGCCACTCTCTGATCCTGTTTGCTTTTAGTCATTCTCCCTTCTTTCAACGTCAATCGATACATCAGACCGAATAAAGCGTTTTAATATTTTACAGCTGGATCTGCCGTGCTTCAACGAGTTACTGCAGCACGCGTCGATTCTTCCGCGCGTTCATGGGCCAATCAACGTCAGCACTTCGAGACTCAAGCCACCGTCTTGAACCGCAAGTCCATGACAGTAAGAGGCTGCAAGTGCATATTCATCCATGCTCTTTTCTTCTTTCCTTACCCCCGAGCCTCAATCTTATTTCTGCCTTGGTGCGAATCTATTTTTGTGCTACTATATGCTATGGGTCATCTGGTCGATGTTTTTGTCAATTCTATCTGAAACGATATCAAATCCTAAGCAGAGAAAAACCTTTGCTGCCAAGACGGCCCTCACATCCATTGTATTTTCCTATTTTCCTATCACTGCATCTCGTTCTGTTCGACATAGTATATGAAGATACTATACCGTCTGCAATATTGCTGCACAATCTCCTGAGGTTACGGATTTCCGGTCGGGTCATCGGACCCCCTACTCCGTTACGTATTTTTAGAGGCATTTAAAGTTGTGTGCTTGTTGGCCAAGGGTTTTTATACTATGGCGATATCCGAGACGCGCAATTGAGCGTCGCTTAGCATCTAGGCTATATATGTTCTGCTGGTGCATCGGACATTTTTGTGCATGCGTTCCCAGCGCTGGGTTCGTCCGATCCCGTCAAGTGCAGATGCTGGTCTACTGACTTGCCATTTGGGCCTCGAACGATATGCCACAAATCGAAGCACGCATTCTGGTGATAACTCGCTTGCACCGTTTGATTTGCCATATTCAACCTTCCCTAATCTGGCTCGAATAGGCTGCCAACGGATCTCCTGGGTGTCGGGTAGCGATGCTGCAGTTTGGCTAAATGTCCCCTATCAGCTCATCGCCAAGTCGACTATGGGTCTTGATTAAACACTTCCAGACCGGTGCGATGGCGCACCAAACAAAAGTCACAAAATTTGCGCGGGCGCGGCATGTCGATTGCTCACAGCATATGTTGAGCCTTACGATCCGCACCCAGCGTGTTCAATCCCGTCTACCAGCTTACCCAGAGCTTGGTTCTGCCAGCGAAGTGGCCAAGCATGGGGTCGGTCCCCAATATCCATCTGGTAAGTTGTACAGATGAGATGAATTGAAATTGGCGGGCAAGGAGCTTGATCTTATGAATTGCGCTATATAAAGGACCCGCAACCCTTCTTCTCTGATCTATCCTTATCTCCAACTTCATACATCACACGTTACCTTGTCACCCTCGCAAGTAGGCCCGTCAACATGCTGTTCCCCAAGCTTGCCATCGCCGCTGTTCTGGCCCTTGCGACCTCAGTTGCCTCGGTAAGCATTGAATCTGACGATGCCCTTGAGTGAATGCTAATCCACTGTTCTCCAGCAAGTGATCGTTACAGTGACCAATACTATCACAGTGGTCACTGTTACTATGACCCCTCTGTCTACGTCAACAAGTACAAAGTTTGTGACGGTCTCTGGCACTACGAGTATGTTGTATGCCATTGATGAGCATTGCAATAGCTAACATCAAAAGCTCCACCCCAACAAACCATCACATCCACATCAGGTAGGTGTGAAAGTCAATCGAAACTTGAATTCAGCTGACCTCGCATCAGTGGTTATTGTCACAGTGAGCCCTTCGCCTACTGCGGTCAAGACCTGCCCAATTCCGTTGTACGGTCAATGCGGTGGCCAAAACTGGGACGGGTGCACTTATTGCGCAGCAGGAGCAACCTGCGTTGATTCAAACCGTGCGTAACGTCCTATACGCCTCGAGAAATGATGCTAACATCACAAAGAATGGTACTCTCAGTGCATAGGATCAAACCCTCCCAAAGTTGTCACAATCACATCTACGATCTATCGGGCGTAAGAACTATGAACTAACGATTACATCGCTGTGTCGTCGGACTCTTTTTCGGCGCAACCAAACTTAATGTGTTTTTATTAGAAAAAGGAACTTTGGGGAGCGCGACGAAAGTGGGGAACGAGAAGGGGCTAGGAGTAATTTGATCTTGGGGCCATATACATTTATATTCTTCCCCTCGTATAGCCAAATACGAGTCTGATTATATGGCTGACTTTCGAGCCACAGTTCTGAAACGCGTGAAGTCTCGGACAGTCGGTCTCGGAAATCGTTCCTGCATCCAATGCCGAATTTAAGTTTTCTGGCTGTCGGCTTGGGTGAATCGCCTATTTATCCTGGACATTCCCGCTTTACTAACGCGTGCGCATACATTCTCACGAAGCGAGTCGCTTGCTTTACCCTTGATTTTGTGTCGTCACAACTTTGTGTAACGAAACTGGTGTCACGATGAGACCATCAACCTCTTCACGGACTTCGTTTTCAATTACACTTTTCCCTAAAGATGAAGTTGGGACGATTCGCGAGTGCGCCAAGATCCTGGGCCTCGGAAAGCAGGCGCGTGCCGGCATTGGAGCACTCGGTACTTATACGTGATGTCTCCTGCTTGCTCTGTGGGTTTGCAGACATCATTCACCTCACATTCGTTAATTTCTAATTCTCGTCATTCTTTTATTCTACAATGGGTTTGATATCCGTTTTCGCTTCTTTGGCAATGGCTTTGGCAGCCATTGCTCAAAATTGTCCTCTTCAATTTGATGGACGAGTGCCTGCAGGCAGCATGCCTGCTTCTTTCGACGTCGCTACCAGCCCATTCGGCACGAAAAGTGTCTTTGGTCAAAGTATGAATGTAGACCTTGAAGTCCTTTGCCTTCACTCACCTCTCTAGATCTCACCATGAGTAAAGTCGTCCAGCTCCCTAACATAGTTGGTTCATTGGTAATTCTTTCTCTCGTACCTCGTCTCCAAAAACTAACAAATGGCCACAGTTCGACACAAATACCATTCCCGTCGAAGTCACCATCTCCGATCAATCTATCTTCGCTCCCTCCCCAACAGACCTCCAAACCGGTTTCCGCCGCGCCGAACTCCAACCCGCCTCCAACGATGGCAGTGATCCCTCCACGCTTGGCGTCAAAACCCTCCATTTCTCCCTCCGCCAAGACGATGCCCGTCCCCTAAACACCAGCCACGAATACCAGCTTGTCTTCCTTGAAGATGCAAAGTTTAGCACCAATCAATTCGTCCTCAAGACGGGCACGATTATAGGACAATCAGCGGGACAGGATCCAAATCTGTTGGTGCTAGAGGGAAATGTAAATGCACCGGTAGTGCAGAATCTGTTCAGTGCGAGTTTTACGCCGGAGACGTGGCATAATTTTGGAGTAGTGTTGAATTTTGATCAGAAGTGAGCACGACATTCTCTTGATCTATGTTTGGGAAATGCGTTCGAGGATGAAGCTAACACGGAGGTCATAGCACGATTCAAGTCTTGTATTCAACGAACACCGCCCCGCTCGCGAATGTCACGAACGCAATCAGTAACGATCTCAGCGGTCAAGGAGAATTCCATTTCGGAGCGCTGAAGAAACCGGTTGGAGATGGTTTGACGGATATCACGAAGCAGGGCTTTCAGGAAAGTGGCATTAACGAGGGTGTTGTTTACGGGGGCATTTTTGAGGAGGATAGTGCGGGAGGGTGCGTGAGTTTGAGTCCGAGTGTGGGGTAGTGGGGCAACGAGTTTGAGTGCGGGGAGTTTCAGGACTACGCACAGACGTCAGAGGTTGTGATAATGCACCTTGGCGGGGTCGGCACTCATAGGGTCTCGGGTTTGAAGTCTCTGTACATCAGATTAATTGTATAATACATCTTCAAACTCATCACTTCAACGTCTCATCCCGTGTCACTGCCAGGAACGTCAGACTCCACAACTGCACGATATCACTCTCCGTCGGTGACGTTCCCGGTGGCGGAGGTAACGCCCCAAGATCAATATAGTTGAACGTCCCATTCCCGTAAGTCCAACTCCAAACCTCAGTACTTAAGTGTTCCTCATTCGCCTCAATGCTGTCCCAAAGCATATTATACGCCTCCTTCACATTCGCATATACATCCGTGCTGCAGAACTCGGGAACGGAGCTAGAATTACACCTAGAGAGCTGGAGTTCCAATCCTCGACTCATCATAGCAAGCGGCCATGACCAGACTACTGTCCCGTGGTAAGCGGATGTAGTCCAGTTCGCCGCATAGATTGGATTGTCTCCATAGGCGGGGTTGGCGATGACCATGCCGACGTCCGTCATCAGTCCTGCAGGGAAGCGGCGATGGATGTTATTTGCTGTAACGTTGAGCAAAGAGGTGAGTTGTGCTTCGTTCGTGGTATTGAGGAGAAAGTGTCGGAAGCAAGAGTCGGTGTTCATGACAGCGACTTGGGAGAGGTTGTTGTTTCCGTCCAGAGACAGTGCATGGAATGTGACGTTTGAATCGAGTGTTGAAGCTTGGGATTCTAGACCAGTGATTCCCGATGTGGAGGTGTAGTTGTCGAGCAAGGACTGCGCGGAAGAAAGCGGGATGGAGACCTCGAAGAATGAGAGCGTGGAGTCCTCCCAGACTTGCGCGTATTGATCTATTAGTGTAGCGTTGAAATCTAGAATTCCACCCCGAGATAGAGAAGCGATGGATCTCAAAGCAGCCGGGGCGAGAGCAGTATTCACATCAAATGGGATGCGTCCTCCTCCGATACCGTAAGTGCTATCTCGCCATTGACCAACGATCTGCCCGTCTTTGAGATGCATAAGATTGGCTTTCGTCTGGTTCCCGGGAGCCGCGAATGGAGCCGCGAGAGTGACTATCTTGTTCGCGTTGATCTTTGAGAGGTCTGCGTATGTCAAGTTGGCGTTCTCTGGGAAGAATGTCGCTGCTGTTCCGAGGAACTCCGAGGCGCGTGATGAGCCAGTCGGATTTTGCAGGAAGTATCGATCCATCAATACTGGGAGGTAATAATCGGAGTCGATCTACATTGATTAGTGCTGGTTTCGGAAGAAGCGTGCATACATACCATTTTATAGTCACATAATGGAGCTGTGCTTGTGATGTTGCTCTGCAAATTGGTCCAAGTGGCATAATCACTGCACGCATTAGCACATATTGACAGAATGAACGATGTCCTTACCCGATTGTCTCTTCATGGCACACTGAGCCGTCTGTACTATTAATTCTTTCCAAGACAGCTGCGATGACTGCCTCAATCGCCCCTCCCTCTCCCTCGCTCAGTACAGGCTCGAGAAGTAAAGCCGAAATCATGGAGTCTCTTCCAAAGTACGTCAAGAACCGCCAAGCACCTGCTGTGAGCTTACTGGTATATGATAGGAACGACAATGACTCGGCCTGCATGGGAGATTGTGTAATCAAGTCAGCTGACGCAGGGCTCAAGACCTCTTGTGAACTTAATTGGGTCAATTGAGGATAGTTGAATGATGCATTGAAAATGTACGTCCCTGCGGGGAAGGACACTGTCTGGTTATCTAGCTGTACTTGTTGATTGCCCTTGCTGATGAAGGACATTGACGTGGTCGTGATATTGTCCAACCAGAGGCGGGTGATATCCATGCCATCTTCGGTGCTAGTATATTTCACGGCATCCTGAACATCTGGACGTAGAAGACTTGGGCCTTCCGTGAAGTCTCGAATGGTTCGGATGCTGCCAAGAATTGCGACGGAAAGTACAGCCGAGCTGTTGAATTCAATATCGGTCGTGATCCCAACAGTAGCGTTCCCGCCATAACTGTTATTGTAGACAGGACCGAGCGGATTGCCAATCGTGGAGTTCAGCAGTTGGATTCCCAAGGTTCCGTTAACGCCGTTCTCGGGCTGGAAGTAGGCCACAATACCACTGTTTCCAGCTGGCCACGCTACAATCACTCTGGGACCAATAATTGTCAAGTTGCTGTCGGACAATGGAGAAGTCACCACCACTTGGGTAGCCGAGTTGCAATCAGAGTAAAAGTAGTTCTCGTATGGCGGTGAGCTCAGATGCAATGTTGTTGCTTCTGTGGAACACTGAGAAGTCGAATTGTTGTTGGATGGAGGATAGACCAGGTGATTATTGGTGCAACTGAAGGTGTCAGATAATTAGATGATTCCAGTGAGGGACTGCGCACTCACGAGTACATGCTCGGGAGGTAGCAGTCTTCTCCACATTTCACCGTTGGCTGTCCTGATAGCACTGGACAGAGGAAGTTGGTGTCATAACATGTGTACTGTAGCCATTTAGGTAGATGTACCGAATCTTGATGCACTTTCATACCTTGGAGGGGTGATAGTAAGCTTCCCCACATGCCCGCAAACTTTCATTAGCGGTAGCCTGTCCGAGACTGAGCCCCGGGAGGAGCAAAGCCAATGACCAAGATTTCATATTGAAGACTGTTGCTGCAAGGAATGCTATAGTGCAGCAATACGTGAAGAGGGAAACGAGCCATCCTAGAGCGCGGATTTTATACCTATGTTCTGCAAAGCTGGAAGTTGGACGTCATTGAGGACGGGACACTCGGCCCTTCTTGATGGGTTTCCACCACTGCCAGGGCGAACCGTCACTCTCCATATCCGACTTGATAGTCTAATGCGGCTTGCCGAATGCTGAGGGGATTGTGGAGAATGCGGGGAAGAATGAATCTTGGAAATGAGTTTGCAGTTCGGACGGGACGATGATTCCGGAAAGTCCAAGCGAAGCCACCGACGATCTTTGGACCCTTCGACACGTGATGAGTTTGAGAACAACCTCCTTGAATTTCTTCAGCTTCTTGCCATCGTCTTGACACCCATCAATGCTCGAGTTTCTCCATATCGCTACGCTGTCTCTGATATCCTCAAAGGAGATGGTTGCGAGAGCATACGCAATGCATGGATACATTCACCACAGGTCTAATGTACATGTCCTGGATCGCTTTCCAGACAGAGCACTCGCTTTCGAATCATTTGGGATGATGCCCTATTGCCGAACCATTTGCCTCTCCTCAATAAACAAATGACGGGAGAATATAAACCATGGTAGTCTGGTATACACACATTGGCAAGAGACCGTGCAAACTGACACCATTTGTAGGGAACAGCAACCTCGGAGCTGATAACGGCTCACAACGGCCGCTCGCCCCATCCAGGCATTGCTCCTCGATGAATCCAATCGATTGGAGCTTGGGGGTGATAGTCTGGATTCAACATTTAGAGTCCAACTCGCGGCAATCCAGTATCGCTCTTTGACGCAATGTTCGACTCCAGGGACTGCCAAATAGAGGTGTCTCGTTTATTGATTGCACAGTCTAGTGAAAGGGCATCAGAAACTATCCCGTGCTCGGCGACGCCCAAGTTAGCAATGTCTCGAAACTGCACATACGTCCTATATGTATGTCTTGCATTCGTCACTGTACAATTGCACAGCATCGCCGCAAAAGCAATATTCTGCGACTTAATTTATTGCAACATCAACTGCATTTTTCATCATCCCTGAAGACTTGTACTGCCCTTGCCCTGCAGTTACCTTAGATTATTCCCAGATAGCCGGACCTGCCTTCGAGCAAATAAACGACTTTTCGCCTTCCAACCATCCAGCGGAGCCAGCCCCATGGGATCCCGATGAACGAGCGATGCCGCCACCCAGCGCTGAGACCATTGCCGGATTACATCCCATAATTGCTGGGGCTGAAGTTGTGGAAACACCAAGCCTTGGCCCTGCAATTGTGCACGAGCATCCGGCGACTGAGCTTCCAGCCCGGGATATCAACCTCAACCACCGAGAATTAGACGTTCAGCACGACTCATTACTTGTCTCACATGACATCCAGGAAACTGATATCATTCTTGTGGACAATCATGTCACTGTAATCGACAACGAGAATGCTGCGAGCGCTTCAATTCAGCTTGCCGCAGCTCAACTCGATCCCGACGATGAGGAGGAGGAAGGTAGATTGATTGGAGTCGAGGTCTGGGATGCTGTTGACAGCCCAGGAAAGCACACGGTGAAGACTGTGGGTGTAGAAGAGACAATCCTAGATGAGAATGCCATTATCGATGACGAGAATGGGGATACTTCACTAGAAAGACCGACTATTGATGCAGTTCAGGCTTCTCAGGATCGAATCAACCAACCTTCTGATCAAGAATCATCTATATGGGCTATGATTGCCGCGTTGACTGTCTGGTGCTGCTTCTTCGCAAGTCTCGTTGCTGCTATCTGGTCTCTAGCCTATTCAATGAACTGGGAAGGCATGGAAGTCTTCACTGCAATCGCGGTACCACTACCTCCGAAGGCTTTGCTTGAATTTTTCCGAGTACCGCAAACCTTCTCTCTGAAGCAGGCCAAAGGTGTGGATTTTGCTGCCGCAGCGATTGTTGCACCTGCATTCATCGCATTCGCAAACTTCGTCTGGTTCAAGGCGGCGAGGAGACTGTCGCCTCGAAAGCCTGATGCCACCAACGTTGACATGAAGATGGACTTGATGAATGAGGAGGCTGGCACGTATGACCTTAGCAAGCTCGTCACACTTCTAAGAACGTCAAAACCTGGACTCATCTTGTTCGCCATCCTGCTGCTATCTTCAGCTGTCGCTTCCACTCTGCTATCGAACGTACTTGGATACCAAGCCATTCCACCAAAAACCTCAGATATCCACAGAACTTCCGACGAGCTTATGTACCAAATTGTCTATATTCCAGGACTTCTTCTTCTAGCTCTTTGTGCCATCGCTTCCGCCTCGAGCTCCTCTCTTCTTCTCATCATTCTAGAAAAGCGATCAGCATTACTAGAAAAGACACAAAGTTCTCAAGACTTCGAATGTGCCAATAGGATTGTGACCGACGAGCATGGTGAATGTGATGCAGCAGATGGGCGAGCTCACAACTATGTCTCGTTCCCAAGATTCCGCACCGGCAGGCGACTGTTTTCGAGAGGAGGCCTAGAAGTGTTTAGGTTGAGTCGCAGAGGGACTTCGGGAGAGGGAGAAATGGAGCCATTGCTTCGACGAACTAAATCGCAGGTTTCAACCCATACACCCACCGTACTGTGGATGCTGCACGCATTTGGGTCTCCGTCTTTCGCCTTCAACAAGGTGACGGACAGCAATGCGTCTCCAGATGCCTCAAGAGAACAGGTTGATATGACTCGAAGTACCACACAGGTTGAGCAGCAAGACTTATCATCAAAGAAGTCTAGCTGGGGATCCCTGCAGATCAGACTCTCAGAATGGTGTCGCCTCCGAGCAACATCACAGAACACAGAAGATCAACAGTCTCAGGAAACAACTACGATGCCTCCGTCAATCATACCTACTATGGTGAGGTCGCTTAAAAAGCCCTCCTTTTGGAAGTTGCCAAATTACGGAATATTACCCTTGCAACATGATTCAAGAGTCACCTCAGTTGCTTCCATCGAGCACGACCCTCTCACATCCAGCAGCCGCTCACCCGATTCAGAAGAATCAGGCCCAGAAGTGTCTTCATTGCAGTTATTACGTCCATGCTGGGAAATTTCAACTGTTAGGGGTTGCCTATGGCCTAAGGGAGGCTGGAGATCAGAAAGGAGGAAACGGCAACTCGAGGGTGTATCCGAGACAAGCTCCCTGCTGTCTCAAGTGGAGCGTGAAGATGTCGGTCTTCCGCCGGCCCAGAGGACTCCCTCATTCTGGACTGTTCCTAGCTTTATGGGGCATTATACCGCACCTGCTTCCAGAGTGCTATCACCTGAGCGACAGATGATCGAGACGGCTGTCATGGCTACTTCTACAGATAATACCAATATTTATTCAACATCGAGAAATTCTTGGTGGCTACCTCGCTCGAGCTTCTGGTCGAGGGCCAGAAAATCCGCCGGGGATGTTAACGATCGTGGCGCAGCTACTGCTGCGCTTATTTCAAGACTCGAGCGAATTCCTGGCATTCAATCAGAAGTCGTTGAGGGTCCCGTTAAAGCAATCAGCTCAAATCATTCAAAATCTCATCGACAGCAGTACTCATTGTCCTCCATCAGCTGGTTTCCGGCGTTTACATTCCCTCTTGTCTTGGTGGACGTTCCACCTCGAGGGGATAAGCGGCCTAATTTGTTGCCAGCCTTCGAGCAAGAAGCAGCGACCAATTCGTTGGCGAGCAGTTCTAGGACGCTGACAGCCTCTGAAGGCTACAATATGATGACGGAAACGATGACCTACACTGAACGCAATGCTCCAAGCTCCAGCACAAGTCAGTTCGTCCAAGATGCAGGTCGTGTTGACAAATCCGAATTAACAAATCAAATAGACGACGATTCTCCCGTTAAGAGAGCGATTCCTCTTCCTTCGATACGCTGGAGCATGCCACGTATGCAATTACCACTCTTTTCTAGTGGTGAGTATGAGAGCCTGGCCGGAGTGACCCAGACCGAGACAAGCGATGACACGCAATCAATTCACTCCAAATCCAAATCTCCTCCGCTTCCTCAACCACTCGCTCCTTCTCCCTTAATGATACGCTCGCCTTCAGCGAAGGGCAAGGAGATAGAGCAACACGTTGACCAGTTCGAGTCACCGAATTTTCACGAGGCAGAGACACCTGTCGTCATCCGTGAAGAATCAGTACTCATGCAGGGAACGGATATTGACGAGGAAGACGCTCAAAGCGCGCATCAAAAGACGGATCTCGGCATTGGTTGGGCACCACGGAGTTCTCGTCGTATCAAGCCTCACAATATTGAAGCCATGAAACCAGCCGACAGAAGTCCCAGTTCCACGGGAGAAGATCGTGCCAGCTGGAAAGGCTGGACCTGGTGGGATTTAACATGGCCGCATCTCGTTGAGGTCGATCATTCCAGGCCACCATCCACAACGGCCACTTCACGCCAGGTTTCAGAATCCTCGACCATGTCAACCGACGGCTCTACATCCCACGATTTAGAGGCTCAGAGAATATCGTCTGGAAGTTCGATGGGACTTCCGACCTGTGCGGGGTCAAGTGGATCATATAGCAGAAAGCAACCGCTTTGGAGCTTAGGCAAAGCCTTGATGCCATTGCCTCAACCGTCTCCCATCATGCATCCGGGGTGCTTGTCACCAAGTCCAATAATTACGGGGAACATGCCGGAGATTCTTGGGCATGTGACATCCGAGCAAAAACCAGGTGAACCGTCGTCCAGGATATCGCGATCGGGTCGAACGCAGCTCCTACTTGAGAGTTCGAAGACGCCGGAAGGGGTGGTAGATGAAGAGAGGAAGAATGCGTCACCTATAGCTACTGAGTGGCCGTGGGATTGTGATCATCACTTCAAAGCAGAGGATCATGATAGTACGCCATTCTGGATTGGAGAAAGTGAGGGCAATGGAAGTTCTCGAGTGAGAAGCACTTGGGGTTTCAATCATCGGACAAGAAGGTCAAATGAAAGCGAGACGAGCTTGAAAGTACGATGTGTTAAGATGGATACTGAGCCGTTGGTTGAGATTCAGGGGTATCTTGGGTTTTAAGAGAAAGGAGACACGGTGCTGCTAGTGAGGATGTGATGCTGTTATGAGAAAGAAGTGAGTGTATGGTGCTAGAATGTTTGGTACCACTTATTGTTTATGGTCAATGAGGAAGCCTCAAAATTGTCATCCTTATACTGCCTTTCCACTGGCCTCGCACGATTCATCGATTGTCCTTTGACGATTAAGCTCAAGCTCGACTCGGCTAATTTAGGGGTATCGACCCACTGAGAACGAAACGATCATTTCCCTTCTTTCTCAAGGCGATGCCTCGATTGAGCCGGCGACGAGCATCTCCAGCCAATGTCATAGGTTTCAGAGATAGCGCCATGACTATTGGGTTGCTGGATCTTAAATCGAAGCAGATCGCTCAGCTCACGTGATGAAGGCTTCAGGATGTTTCGCCTCATCTTTGAATGTATGAATTGACTAAAGACATCCTCTCCCTTGATCATGTAAGCTGTCACTATTAATAACAATAATATATAATAGTAGACACAGTAATTACACATCTCCGAACGTTCCTACACGCGTCTCCATTCTCTCATACGAAGACGTACCATGACTGCTCGCAGCCCAAACTCTCCCACCTGACCACATCCACGTACCTTACGGCCGGAATCCCACTCAGCATGACTTTCATACTATACTACGTATCCACTGATAACGGTGCACTTAAGGTTAAATTTAAACATAAATCCCGGCAAAAAGTCGAAGTCCGAGCAGAACCCACCCAGACGGACCTGCGAAAACAGTATCCACAGCCAAAAATTTCCGGAGATCTAGATCTGGATATTGCACGGTTCCCAGATCGGATCATCTGGGCGACGAAGCGGAATGGGGACCGGAGGAAGAAGTCAATAGAGTGAATAGATTAGTGGCTTCGGGTGGAGGCGAGGCGGAGCGTAGTGCCGCTTGTCGTCTGGGTGGTACTTCATCCGTGCGGTGCTGCGATAAGTGGGAGGAAATCTATGAATACCAAGAGCCTCAATTTATGATGGAGTATGATTAAGGTGGTGGGGGAGAAGAGGACGGAAATAGACTGGCTCTCGCTGTGGTGCGTGGGATGGAGTTGGGATCTGTCACGTGCTGTATCGCTTTCGAATCCTGGGGAGTTCGTCCTAAGAAAGTTTCTCTCTTATGTAACAACACTTTGAATCTGATAAGAGACCTATCTACTAATTCAAAAATCTTATGTGACAAAATGAGGGAGACGAACTATTCCAAATTCAGGAGACCGTTGAATTTCCGGACAACAGTAGCAAACCCCACGCTACTACTTATCCGAATACCGTCACGAGAGTAAGACGATTCCCGGGAAGAAATTAGGAGGTTCCAGCCGGATAACGAGCCTGGATGATTTAAGGAATTCTCTTGCGCTCGAATAAAGAAGTCCTTACGTAACAGTCACTGAATGTGGCAGGCTCAACAAAGTGCGAGATGCAACAAAAGTAGTAAGCAAATGTTCGAGACGGATTTAAAATTCGTGATAGACAATGTTCGAGATATACTTCATGTAATGAATATCAAAAATTTCCAATCTATGTGTACCTACTCTCGAGAAATCGCGCGCTATACTCCAAAGTACCTCGTCAGTTATACACCCTTGGTCGTTGCCGACTTTGGTATAGCAGCCCATATAGGCATATCTTCAGGTCGTGATCTTAGTTGTCTTTGATGTGGAGGTGGTGAAGCTTGAGCTTGACTTTGTAGTGATTGCGGTGACAGTTGAGGGACCAATGCGTGACGAGGACGTTTTCAACGAGGAACTTGATCCTTTTGACAAGCTTGACGAAAGCCCTTTCGAGGAGGAACTTGAAGAAGTCTTTTCGAGGAAGAAATGTAAGTGACTGAGAAGACGAAGATTTAACAAGTAGGCTAGCGGGAACGATCAGACATCCCATGCTGTGAGCGACGATGGTGACCTGGCTGATTTGTGCATGTCGTGCAAGAGCATAGACATCTGATGCGTAGCTTGAGATGGAAATCACTGAAGCAGCTGAGGTTGGAGATAGCCCTTGACCTTCGAGATCGAGAAGATGAAGCGAATGAGTTTTATCGAGACCTAGGATTGAAATCAATGGTGTAAAAGATTCGGAAGTACCTCCGAGACCACGGATAAAAATGATGGCTGGTGCTGTGGAAATGCCAGAATATCGATAAAACAGCTGCTTCGAGTTGAGGGCTGTCAGGCCAATTCCACCACATGTTCTCTCCAAGTTGCTGATCGGAATCCTAGCGACATTCACGCTAGGCCTGGGTTCCATAGGACCAGTTGGATTCTTCCACAACCCTTTTGCGGAAGAAGAAAATTGGTGGTTGAAGCTATGATCAAGGTGAATGAAGTTTTCCCCACCTTTACCCCGCCATCGCCGAAGATTCCCCGCTACAATGTCTTCCGTGACACACAGAAGATGACCATGAAGTCCGGGAAGTGATAAGTTATCTGTTTGGAGAATTAAGGGCACAAGTCAGTTTCTGCTCTACAAATAATCTACGGAAACTCTGCCGGATCAAACTTTCACACCCTTGAGACTGACATGGACCTGCAATGAAGACAACGAAATCAAACATTGAAGATGGAACTCTCTTCATATTTCTCTGTAACATTTCCCCATGCATTGTACAACATGAAATTCCATCATTAACGACCGTCTAACAAGCTCTGCCTAATCCATTCCAACTTAACATCGAGCTCGATGGATAAATCGTCTCCCACAACATCTCCACCACGCCCCATTAATAGCCGTAGATCCACCACCATCATCTCCGGTCCATGCTACAAGAAGAGCATATTATCCCCAAGATGGCATACCCAAGATGAAGTGGCAACAAAGATGTTCCTCCCAGGAAACAAAAAGCATCGCCCACTACATATCCATCACAACATCCTCGTTCATAGCCTCGTTCTCCTCCTCCTCCTCTTTCAGCTGCACATCCTCATCCTCCTCTCCAGCTCCCTCTGAAGCTCACTGCCGTGTATCGATATCACTATGAGACGCCGTCAATGACTCCGGAACAACAAATCCACTCGAGCGTTGCCTGCTCCAATCGACTCGTCGCTGAGACACCGGGACCTCATAATATCTCCCTCTATCATCAAACCACCATTCTCCAAATCCTCGACCCTCATACGGGATGTGGCTGGATTGTAGCTCACCACGAGCTTCTCGAGGAGGCTCGTGCGGTACTGGACTTCGCGGATCTCTAATCTGGTCAGCATGCCTATGATGATGGTGGAAGGGAGTTGTCGCGCAAGCACCGACTTCTGCTCTATAATTCCTTGGACAAGAATTCAGGGCGGATCGATAACGACGCAGACTCGCAAATCGAGCCCGAGGTGAGCTCTCAGATTGAGACTCAACTCGCCGAGCTGCTGCCGCTGCCGCTGCCCCAGCGAACCCTAGACGCCGCACTTCAGGACTAGCCTGGGCGTACATTTCATCAAGGTAAGTGCAAAGCCTCGCAATGAGACGCTGCTCATCCGTTGATTGAGAGCCAGCTGCTGCTGTCACCGGGACAGAACTAACAAAATCTCTTGAATCGTGGGAAACATCTTCAGAAAGAGATTCACCATTGCTACCACTTGACGCTACCTTCTCACCTTCGCCTTCAACTTGTCCAGAAGATGAAATCAACCCATCGAAGGTTCGTGGTAGAGCGTCTACTAGAGCAGCTACCTCCTTATCAATGGCTCGAGATGCCTGCCCAGAGGCTTCTCGAGGTACAAGACGCGACACTGCGCACAGTTGTAGCCAGTTCACAAAGATATCTCGAAGAACGCCAGTGCGTTCCCCTCCAATCAAGCCTTGTGTCTCAGTGACCCTAGATGGGTGCTCATTCGACACGTTGAACTCTGCCTCTCGCGTTGGAGCATCCATCGTGGGTTGCTCGAGCACGGTGGCTGTATTGTCTCCTCTCTCTTGCACTCTTGCTGGAGCCGCCACCCGGGGCTGCTCTGGCATGTCAGCTCTCTCTGACTCTCGCGCTGAAGCTGCCAGCGTGGGCTGCTCTAGCTCTCGTGCTTCTGTCTCTGCCTCTGTCGCTGCCTCTGTCGCTAGAGTAGCCATCCTGGGATGCTCTAGCACTTTGGGCCTCTCTTCTCTCTCTTCTGCCTCTCCTCGGTCACCTACATTACCATACATCTCATCAGCGGACACCATTGCGAAGATGGTGTTGGCGTTGACGCGTAATGTAGTTGTTGTGTTGTTGATGGAAAGAAACGCCAGAAAAGGATCGCGAGAATTTCAATATCAAATTGGGAAGGGAAAATTTTCCGGCGCCAACGTCTAGCGGGTGAGAAAGTGGTGAGGACAAGTTCAGCTTCGCGTTAATGAGATTCGATAGCATGATATTTAATTCAGATCCAATCAATCAAATTCCATTCGTATCCCTACCCACGGCCATACGCACGAGTAATTGCAGAAGATCTAGTAAAGGATATTCATTCATGATACACTTATATACACTCTAAACCGCAGAGTAGGATAACATATACAATGAACCACTAAGCAAGTTTCGAACGACCGACACCAACGCTGGACAGAAACATCACTGACTAACCGACCACTTGATCATCTAAAATTCAATCCACCCATACCCCTCTGCACCTCGGTTACATCAACAGCCTTCCCTTTCCCTCTACTCGCAGCACTTCCCGAACTCTCCAAACTACTTCTCCTCCTTTCCTTCATCCTCCTCAACGCCTTGGTGGCCTCTCCTTCCGATCTTCGCATCTCCTCGTCATGGTTGAGTACTCTACCATAATTGATCTCCTCACCGAAATCCCCAACCACATCTCCATCCGTGTCTTGATACTCCGCCACAGGAGCCTTTTGAACAAGTCCAGGCAACATGCCTGCCGAACCATATCCACTGTCTCGGAACAAGAGATCCTCTTCACCTTTGGCAGGCTGGCGCATGGCGCCAAATTCAGCTCCAGTGGAATCGGCATCGCTGTGATATCCAGTTGGGGAACTCAAATCGCCGAGACCAGCACTAATATAGACAGGTTGCGTCCTACCTTCTGCGTCCTGGAAGACAGGCGGGTGACGCCATACATATTCCGTCTTAGGATATCCCTCTTTGGTCATGGATTCTTTCTTGCTAGACAGGATAGGGTCGAGGACATTCTTCGATCGAGAAATGGTTGATGCACGAGAGTTCCTACGAGATCTGGTCTTTGGTTCCCCTCGTGCTAGAGGTATGATAGGACTATCAGCGCCGTCATTCTCGTCGATGTTCGTGTGCGAGTAGATTGATTGTGTGAGAGACTGTGTCCTTGCTCCGTCTTTCACAATATGCCAATTACCATTCGGCTTTCCAGTCACTGAATGCTTCGTGTACTTGTGGAGGTCACTTTCTGCGATCTCAGTCAACCCCTTTCCATCTTCAGACGGGACGTAATGCTTCGTTGGCAAGATCTCGGTCTCGATAACAGGCAATATTCGATGGTAGACATCGTGGGTATGGATCTCTCGAGTGATTCTCTCTTCGCGAATCTCATGTCGAGTCGGCGTGACATATTCGTGAGTGACCGCTATTGATGCATATTAGCAGCGGAATTGCTAATGTCTGAAGTTGGGGTAAGAGGCCAATTCTCTGGTGGGAATGATGGTGGTTGCACAATAGCATGTGGTGAAACGTGAAGTGGGGAAAGCACTGGTGCTGTGTAGTGAGAACGCCCAGACGAGCGTGACATGCTTGACAAGGGACGTGATATGTTGGGTCGGGGTCGATGAATAGATATAGCGGGAATGGGAGGTGGATATGTACCAGGTAATGTCTTAGTAGTGACATCTGTGTCCACCGTGTTGTTCAAGTCAACTACTCCTTCTAGACTTATCGGTTCACTTCGTTCTTCAACGAGCATTCCTGCTCGTTTTTGGGCCAAACTTGTGGGGGATTTGGCCGACGAGTGGGAGGAGGAGGAACTGGGAGGAAAAGCCGAGTAACTGCCCTTGGATGTGTGGCCATTGGTTGTGATAAACGTGCTCTGGCTTGCTCCAGACATGGTCCTCCGTCTTTGCTTTGTACTGGAATTCGAGGATCGTCTTTCGTGTGTCGGAGGTGCAGCTCGTGGGAGGTCTGCTGGAGGTGCAACGGGTGGTGGCTCTTTCAAGACCCTTGGTACAGCAGCTGATTGTCCGTTCTCTGGCACAGAAGCAACTCGCGGCGTCGAAGCGGATTGCTTGAAGACTTTCGGAAGAGCCGACTGCTTAGGGGAAGGGACAACAAGCGGAGGTTCTCTGAATGGTCGTCGTCCACGATCAGGTGCCGTACCCGGTTGTCGAAGGGTTTCACGCATGCTTGATTCTTGAATCGAAGATGTAGACAACGGCGACAGAGCACGCCCTCTTCGATCGTGGGCGGGACCTCCATTAGTTGGACGATCATCGTCACGACCACCATTAGTGGAAAACGAGTAGACTGATGGAGAACCGGTCCTTGGAGGATATGACCCTCCAGGTCTAGGTGCAGTGACTGTAGATCGAATGGACGCAGCTTTTGCGGGACGGTGGTGAGGCTGAATGTCGTCACTGGGACCAGCATCATGGCCTAGAACATGGCCTAAGGCGGATGAAGTCCTGGAATGGCCACCCTCCATCCCCAATGCAGGCCGTCTCTTGGGGGAGTATACAGTTTTCAGGTAACTGAATTCAGGGGAGTTCAAATCCAATCGGGCTTCCCGCTCTCTGCCAGCCATATTGCGATCGGCCACATCCTCTCCATAGTTTCTCACTCCTGATGCCTTTGCTCTATGCCGTGATGCTTCTCGAGAGGGATTGATATTTGAATGCGCCTCAAGCAGATCGACATGGGATTTGTGTGATGCATGGGAATCATTTCGATTGTGGCGAGCAAAGGGAGGGCTGAAGCCGTTGTATTGTTCCGCTTCTGCGCCTCTTCTTGGTTGGTATGTCTGGACCTCGCGCGGAGGTTTTGGTCTAGTATGTTGTACAGGCAGAGGAGCTGTCGGCACCGGAGGAGGCTGTTCGACAGTATTGCGAAGGGAATTCCGCCTGCTGGTGCTGAAGAAGTTGGGTGGCGATTTCATGGAGAAACCCGACCGTGTCCTGCCATTGACGCTGCCATTATGATTCACACTGCCAACACTTCCCCGCTGTCCATTATTCGGTGCCGTCCTTGGTCTCTCGACTGGTTCCTCACGGTATCGTGGAACAATTGGGGCCGGTGCAGCTGATGATTGTCTCTCTGTGTCCCTCCTCGCCCTGGAACGCTGGATTTCCTCCAAGACATTGGGTCCATTGCCTGCGACTGGATATGAGCCCTGGACCGGAGGATCTCTCGCGACAGCTTTATCGTAGGATTGACCCTTGAGGTTGGGGTTGCCAATGGCAGTCGATTTGCCAAAGAACAAACTCTTGAGCCTCGACATCGTGATCGTGGCCGCAGCCTCAGGGGCTGTCTCACAGCACCCCAGCCTTCAGCCGGCAGGCGAAAGTGGGGGATCCACGGAATGCCTGCAACGTCGCGAAGATCAGATGAACGCCTCGGAGAATTTAACCAGTGACGGTGCCATCGCGAGGAAGTGAGTGTTTTTGACTCTTTTGATGTGTTCACTGTTCAGCTGGATCTCTCGAGGGTCTTCGATCCCCTTCGGACATCCTCGTCCTCGAGCATGCACCCGCTCCGGCGGGCTGAAGCTGGGTTTGCCTCTTTCAGGTGTTTGCGCGTCTAGTGTTTGCTAGCCGTGCTCATCGAAGCCGCCTCTTGCCCACCGCGGTTCGGAGGTGGAGCTGCCCAGGTGCATCTCGATTGAAGCAATCACACCCCCTTTTACCTGTTTTCAACACGACGGTTATTCTCTTTCTGCAGTAGCCCACTCGACGGTGCATACCTCGGTATGGCTGTGGCCAGTGCCCTGTATTGGGAGCATCCTCAACCCCCAGGCTCGAGGACAGCGACTCACCGATGATGTTCCGTCACTTCAACGGGACCTGCAAGGTATGACGGATACATACAGACAGCATTGCATCTTCATTGGGCATGCCGGATTCAATCAACGCCTCACCGATCGAGGACTAGCATTGGAGATGCTTCCACAGCAGACTCAGGATTAATATGAGCCTCCAGAGGTGAGCAACCGCCGCTTTTATCCGAGGAAAGGGCGAAGGCACTGAAGGCACTGAAGGAACCTAAAAGGGGCTGAGCCGAGCCCGAGTAGGTACTTCGTATGAAGTAGCTTTTCTCCGAGTCAGTGTACAGGGAATCGGCCTGCCAACTCCCATTATGGATCTCCGACGTACCTCGTCTGTGCTTCTAGGAGCGGACCGTTCTGCTCCCCTGAGCAAACTAGGTAGTGCTGTTCCCTTCACTCGTTAGTTAAGGAGTATACAACCAGCACTTCTGCTAGATACACATTATCAAGAACGTTTGAACATCGAACCGAAACACCGAAATGGTCCGGTTTCAAAGAGTTTCAAAACTCGTGCGCCTTGGTGTTGGCCACAGAAGCGAGCCCTCACGAGGCTATTGCGGCTGAGCCTGAGCCTTCCTCCTCGTCCGATGGAGCAGTTCTGGCTCCTGTACGCTGCAACAAGAATCTCTCGGAAGATGAGCAATCAACCTTCGAGCCGCAAGCGAGAGTCAGTTTCCTAAAGGTGTCTTCTGCCATTCAACCAACGGCTTTCAACGACCCCGAATCCCAGGCCCGCGAGGCTGGCGCTTAGCTCGACAGCTTCGCTATAATTGTCAATAGCTTTTCGACACGACTTGGACGACTACAAGCTCGAGACTGAATTCTCTACACGGCCAGACATTGTTTCGCATATATCATATCGCGCAGACTGGGCTCGCGGGAGGCAAAGGGTGGTTGTGAAGGAGAGATGGGCTCCTCAGAAGTCCGTTCTTGGAGCGGGGTCGTTTGGCACCGCCCGGGAGGCGGCAGAACTTAGATGATGAGACACAATACACAGACAGGGCTGTCAAGCAATTGCGAAAGTTTGATTTGGCGCGGATGAGAGTTGATTTTCGAAAGGAACTGGAGGTCTCGATGAAGAAAACACAGCCACGATCAAACAAAGAGACTCAGTATCGAAGACCACTCTCACCCTGCAGCAACACAAGACGCCTTCTACACCCATCTCGGGACGGAATAGCTGTCTAGATAGACCCGATACTTATGAAAGCTCTATAACGATGGACGAACTGTCCGGAACCTCGAGCAAGTCTTGGGATACGAATCCAAGATACTCTGAACCCAACTTCGGACTTCCATCAAAGTTGCTCATACATCCTGCATGGTCTAAATTTAACTTCGGACCTCCATCAAATTTGCGCGTAGAATCCAAGGCTGGAAGTGGTGAAATCCTTGCAATTGAATACAAGGACGAGCGAGAGCGGAACGCACCCCAAAATCCTGATGTATTCATTCATGATGACTGGGTTACTGGTGCTATTTGCTGCGACAAGTGTGGTGATGCTATAAATGGGAATTTCAATCACTGCACCATTTGCAACGATGGCTACTTCGATCTCTGTCTGAGATGTGTTGATTCTGGCTATCACTGTCACACTCCGGAGCATTGGATGGTCGCGCTTCGATTCAAAAATGGAACTCTGAGCGGCAGGGAAACAGAGATCGTAAAAACGTTGTGGACCTTGTGTGAAATCAACGGGGAACCAGAGTCAGAAGAGCCACTTCCAATCACTAGGACGCCGTACCCCTTATTCCGATTCAATCGGGAGCCAGAGTCCGAGGAACGGCCTAGGGGTGCATCGTATAAACCACGACCTCAGGTAACGCTAGTATATGATTACTGCTTTCAGTGTGGTATTAGGTTTCCAATCGATGAGCCTCCGCGTCGACACGTGTGGGAATTGCATGGTACAGAAGACCTTCCTGCACATGAAGCAGATGATTCTACCGAGAAGAGACTACCGGAACTACCTACAAAAATATGGATGAAGCAGCCTACCGTAGAAGAGCAAGAATTGCACGAGCTGAAGCTGGAGAAGATGCAATCAGAAATGAAAATGATTTTCAGGCAGCAAGTGCTCAAGAAAGAGCAGAATTTGAAGCGCAGTGAAGAAGAGCTGTACGCACGGTACACAGAAATGAAGGCGCAGCTAGGAAAAATGCGTTCGGATGTGGAAGAGAAACAGCAACTTCAAAGGGAGGCGCCCGAGAAGAAAACGCGAGAAAGGAGGGCCTTCAAGCTCCGGTGAGGTGTATTCTCGAGTTGTGGGTCATACAGCACGTGTTATATATCGTCCAGCTTTGGTTAGCAATACCGCTATTAGATGCTGTGGAGCTTTGGAACGGATCAGATATCATGGCAATTTATTTTCGAATACAATGCTGATTAGCTTGCTGAGAGTTGATTGAGCTGAAGGTTAAGCCGCGGATGATTATGGTGAGCTCGTCGCTTAAGCAAGAGCAGCGACCGTCTTACTAAACTGAATCCGAAGCACGAAAGCACCTACGGAGTATTTCATAAGATTCAAAGTTGTAACCCCCCACTGAACTGTCCTCAGACCTGGAGCAACAGTTGGAGCATTTTGACGGCTCAACGATATAGCGTGCTCGCTAGCTACACGGAGGCACGGGCTGCACGGGATGCACTGGAAGCGCTATCCTCTTTGTGGCGTAGGCTTCCGTTCCACTGAGGGTAGAGCGGGGTGGAGGCAAATAGGGGCGACGGCTCAACCTTTAGCGATGTAGCGCTGCGTTGGTCTACATCATGCATCGACCGGCTTCTGGTGCTTCTCTGACGTACCCAGAAACTTAAACATCAACCCATAATTCGACGTGTTGGACGACGACCAACCGTTTGCAGCAACCATCACCGCGACAGCGTCATCGCCTTCAGACAGAGATCTCGAGAGCAGACTCGATCTGAGAACGCGAGTTAGCTACGATTGTGGCGCTGCTCCAAGGAAGCCTCAGCACCAGGCTCTTTCGACCCACGTGTTCGGATTGTCTACTCTTGATGTGTGAGCAGTCAAGATAGACTATGGGCGGGAGCCTGGGTTGCCCGTCCAGCGGAGATATTCGTCCTGCAGCCGTGTAGCATGATGCAAACAAGTCGAGAGCATCCAGAATGAGAGATAGCCAGCCGTTGAAAGCAAGAATCCCATCTTGATGATCACGAATCCGTTCGATCTAGAATCCACAATTTCTTCCCGCCGTTCGATATCTCGGAATCCTTGTTCAGACTTGAAGCAAGCTGCATCAAGCTCTGAATCAAGCTCTTTCTAGATCAGGTATGCAAGATCCCGCTCCTACACAGACAAGTCTGGTCACTCTCGTTTGAATCCTCGCGATGATCTTATCTGACTTTCGGGGTATTCTTAACGTTGGGTTCATTCCTTTCCTATCATTGGGCACCAGCCCCAGTGGCAGTACCTTTCGCATCATAGCTTCGCCAATCATGCAAGTCATCTCAGTTCCAATAGGACCCTGATCCTCGGGAAACCAGTTCTCCGGTATATTGCATTTCAAATTCCATGGGAAAAGCTTGGTATCGGTGTGGCCGGGGTACAGAAATGCCTGTCAAGCTGAAGGAGTACCTACTGTCGATGAGCATGTGAGTCTGGAGCATGTGAGCAAACCCGGCGAGGCAACCCTCTCGACATCATCTACTCCACCATACAAACTCTTCCTCCACTTTTTCTTTTTCTTTTGCACAGCCACTCTCCATCTTGCTTCTGCCGTTCACACTGGGAACTAAGGTATGTACTCTACCGCATTATTCTTGGGCGGTGGAGGAAACCGTCATTGATGATGTAGCCTTTGGAGGCCCCGCTGTCAAGAGGGGTTCTGCTTGCTACGTAATTGCTGTGAGTCCATGCGATAGCTATATTATGCTTCGCGACTCAAGGTCTTCTCATCTTTCCTCATATCAACTATACCCTAACCTCTTTCACAAGCACCCATCAACATATCAAAATGGATAAAGCAAAGGCAGCAGTGAGCAACTTCCTTTCCAAGGATGGAAAGCATGATACCACTGTCCACGAGGTAAGCTCTTCACGACTATTGCCTTTTCCCTGCTAACAATTCAGACCGTCAACCCCGCCGTCCATAGAGAACATGTCACTCCTACTAGACACGAGGATGTTACCACTGCTGTAGACCGCGAGGTCCACCAAGATCACCACCACACCTCCGTCCAACCCATCAACCATAAGGAGGTTCTTCCCGAGCAACACAGCCACCAAATGGGAGGCATTGAGCACCGCGATATCAAGCACGGCAACGATTCCCACGTCAAGGAGCGTCTCGCTGCCGAGGCAGCTCAATTCAAGAACACCCGCACTGTTGGCGATACCCAACACACTCGCGAAGCCGCCCCATCTATTGCCGGTGAGCATGTCCACCACCATGTCCACGAGAACATCCAGCCAGTCGTCCAGAAGGAGACTGTTCAACCATCCGTCGTCCACACCACCGTCCCCATCCACGAAGTTCACCAGAACGAGGCTAAGCACCACACTGCTACATCTCTGCCTGCCGTGACTATGGATGAGTTCAAGAGACAAGGTGGACATCTCTCTGGTCGTGAGGAGCGCACCGATGCTTTTGGAGGCGAGCCACGCTCAGTTGGAGGTACTCTTGGCGGCGCCGGCGCTCGAGGAACTACTTCTTTGACCGAGAATGATAGCACGAGATCTGGTCACCACAATGGTAGCCATCTTGGATCGACTGGTACTTCTGGAACTACTGGCACAACAGGTTCTGGTTTGACAGGTGCAGGTGTTGGAACTGGCATAACAGGCAATCACCACCACGGAACTACTGGCATAGGTAGCACTACAGGTTTGACTGGTTCAGGTATCGCAACTGGTGCATCAGGAACTAGTCGTGGAACATCTGGTGTTACCGGTATTAGTCCAGATGCAAGCAGAGGAGATTCAACAACATCTGGTACCAGGCCAAGCATGATGGATAAGTTGAACCCAAAGAAGGATGCTGATGGTGATGGAAAGGCTGGTTTCATGAAGTAAATTATTGATGTTGGGTGTCATGCCGAACTCTGTACATAGAGATATCTCACGTCAGCGATATGATACAATTAAAAATGTATAATATAATCTGAATCTGCTTTTAAATGTCGCGATGGAATGCGGATTTTGCTTCTACTTCAACTCCATCCTCGACGTTCATCGACGATTTGACGTGAAGCCCCAGATCGAAAGATCATATCAAGAATGAAATTATGAACATTACCTACCTATTCTCCGCAATCTCCTCCCTCCCCAATCACCACCACCATCTCCCCTCCACAACTCGAATCATCACCTACCTCCCCAACTCTACATTCAATCCTAGAACAAAAACCTCGACCTCTCTTTCAATGACGACTCTTATGCCAACAAAAACAAATTACTACGCGCAATCTAGCCTCCGCCAAGCACACGCGATCATGAAGCAGCATTCTAGAACCCCCATCCGGGGTCCCCGGTATCTTGCGATGTGCAACAAACGCTCCTCATTTCCCTCTCTTTTAGAATCTGCTTCTAACCAGTCTCCAGATTCGAGAGATCTCCGCATTTTTCGGAAGGTTCGGAAATGGCGATGTGCAACAATTCCTCCTCTCTTCTGTTGATGTCTAGTCTAATCACAAGATGAGATCTAGTCCGAGGAGTCGAGACCTACCGTAGGTCTAGACGGTTGTTACTTTTCTGAAAGCTGAAAGTGACGCAGCTCCGGAAGCTCCGGGAGGTGTCGATGTGCAATAGAATATGAGATCCGGGGATTTGGCTTGGAGAAAGAAGAAAGTGAAAGTCTCGTCTCCTTGCCGTCAAAAGCGAGGGAACACGTGCGCAGTTTCTCGGTCTCGAAGAATTGGTTTGGAGGCGGTTCAGAAACGGTTCGGCGATGATTTGGAAATGATTTGGAAACTGTTTGGAAATGTTTCAAGACGAGGAGTAGAAAGAGTCAAAAGTGCGATATGCAACAAAAGTTTTGCTTTTGCTTTGGGAGGGGGATTGGTGAGACTGTATGGGATGCTGGGATGTCAAAGCTCCTCCTTTTCGATATCGCTTCAAGATAACCTGCCATCTATCACCTTTTCACCGAGATTGCAATAGTTACGGCAGTAAAAAGCATACGAGATAGCACTCCCTCCTTTTTTCTCTTCTCAATCTATATCCTCGATCACACCTGCACTCTAAATATCACGTGTGTATAGCGAGAATGCAACGTTCTGATTGGCTGCCGAAGTTATGTTGCACATCGCAGTGAAGTGAAAAAGTGCCTCTTTTTGCCCTGCGATTGACGATCCTCGCTTAAGGATCGCCAAATTCCGAGGGGACTGGATTTCGAAGCTTATGGAGAAACTTCCTGGAAAGTTGCGTTGGAGAGGAGGATATGGGTGAGAGATCCAGTCATTCCATTTGAGTAAGTCTCGAATTCTTTTACCCTGACGTTAGAAATGGTAGGATGAGATCGAGTTCAAGCATTCGTGAGAATAATAGGCGAGATGGATGGCATCGCATCCTCATTGGCTGATTAAGATTTTGTTGCACGTCGCAAATGGATGTGAAGTTTGGGAGGTTTTTTTTTTGAATAACCTTGGCGAGGAAATATTCCGCCATCTTCTCTTTTCGCGGTGTTCTTTCCGCATTATACTTTGTGAGACTGTCTAATCATCCTGGTCATTCCAGTACATCGGCTTGGGACACACGCATTTGTTCTGATCCGGACGGTATTTTGGTTGTCTATGCAGACTGGTGGGTTGGGTGGGTACATGCGGTGCATTTTATCGACTTGCTTGCCGGGCTCGCAACACCAGGCGGCGTTGTAGCCGTGAGTATGCGATAGGAAAGGAGGAGCGAGAGAATAGAGAGTGGAATGTGACAGTACCGTATGGACACCATTTGTCATTGTCCTTGGAGCAAAATGGGTTCACATCAAATCAGCTTCCCACACCACGAGCTACTCGTCCATCAATCGAACAGAGACGGGGTATATTCCAGCAAGCATATACGTACAAATCCCAAAACTACTATGTACCAACTCCAGCAAAATTACAATGAGCTACCTTTCGAAATGTATCTCCGTATTATGTCGCCTTCAGGGGTATCTCTGTCAGTTAACACATCATCTCCCATTCTAATCTCCTCCTTTTGCCCCCTTCTCTCAATATCCCTATCCATTTTTGCGATATCAACCTCGCTCGTCGTTCTCACCATTGACATCCCCTTTGGCTTTCTACGAGATTTCTCCTTCTCCTTGCCTTTGCCCTTCGTTGATACATTCTCGTTCTCGACAGAGCTGTTGCCTGCTGTTCTCATGCCGCGGAATTCCTTCACGACTTCGGCAAATCCTTCCTCCAACGTTTTCATTCGCGCCAGCATGAGCCGTCCCATCATACCATCGGTATCTCCTCCCTTTTCGGCCGCTCGTCCAAATGCTTTCAATCCACCAGTTGCCATTGCCAACTGAGTGGCAAATGAGCTTGGGACTGCACCTAACATGCCTGGAGCATTGTTTTCCAGTCCTATCTCTGACATACCCATATCGAAGCTCGACCTCCTATGTCGAACCTGTCGGTTCCGGCTGCCACCCGCGATCTGAGAATCCAAGTTGAAATTGGGGACAGATTGAAAGTTCTGTCGCGCTGGCATAATGGGTCTTGGCTTCACCTGAGCAAAGATGGAATGCTTCGGTGTCCGATGCCCAGTTGGTGTATGAGTCCCTGAGTTAACATTTGAATGCCCTGGATTGACATTTTGATGGTGCTTTGCAGTTAAAGGTCGTGATACGGGTGGCGATGCGGAAGATTGCCTGTCTAGGACCGGGTTGTAAAGGATAGTGTTGGAGGATAGGTTGCGATCATGGCCTCGGCGCCGAGGCGGAGAAGTGGGTGGTGCCAGTGTGGATGTGAATCGTTGTTTTCGGGCCGATGTAGATGAGGTAAGGACAGGCTCATGTCGGGCGGCTGTTGGAGTAGCGAAGTAGCTCCCAGTACCCTCAGCACTCGTTGCCCGGCTTCGAGTCGTCGTCTTGTCCAGCGTGAACCGCTCATCGTCATCATGGGTGTTCAACTCATCATCGCCATCCTCATCCGAATGATCGTTCACATTATCAGGAGTCGCTAGTTCATCGAGATCATCATGACCGAAGCCACCATGAGACATAAATTCAGCAGGATCACTTGCTACTGATCTTGTACCCGAGATACCGCGATTCCTCATCATCGTAGCTTTCCTGGCTTGCCGTCTCATCTCCAATCGATCGACTATGGAATGATCCTGCTCTTGAGGTGGACTTGCTACACCACTATGATGGTCCATCCAATTGCTGACGACGTTGTGGGTTTGCCGACGTTCGAAGCTACGACGAGTGCTTCGTAATGTATCCGGTCGTGGCGCGAGTCGGAACACTTCATCCAAAGCTTTATCCTTCTGGAAGCCAGCAATCGATTCTTGTCGAAGTCTGGCATTGGGACTGAACAACGCAGTCTTCGTATCTTGGAACGAGATGATTCGCCTTCGGCCACGAGGATTGTTCTCAATAAGATCTGCAGGATCGAAGACAGTTCTGGCAAGGAATATTCTCTCGTAAATATAGATACCGAAGAGAAGGGGAAAATGGGTGATCTTGATGATTGTTCGGTTGGTCTTGACGAACAGCCGAAAGGGGATGCAGAACCTCAGAGGCGTCAACATCCAGGCGAAAATGTTGCTTGGAGCGACGTAGGAGAAGAGCGCATCATTCTTGACCATGCTGATCGTGTTGACAGCGAAGACGAATTGATGCTCCTGGTCAGCATTCGATACGATTGCCATGAAGGAGTTCGTCAGGACTGTGATTAGAATGGTCACGATCAGAAAGTGACAAATGAATAGGAAAAGCACAAGCAGGGCTCTGCCCAATCCATTGTATGTCTCCCAAGCTTCCCATGCGGCAGGCGTAAATCCCATCAAGATCTGAAAGATTTTGTATGCCACTTCTGCAGCATCATATTGTCCTTCGCCGAATGATAATGTGAATGCGACGAAGAAGCCACTGCAAGCAATAAGAACCAAGACAAAGACAGCCACGAGGTCGATAGCCATCAGACGGAAAGCAATCAATAGCTGTGAGAAGTATCGATAGTGATCCAACACGCTGAATAATCGTGGGAACAGCAGGATCGCATTCGTAGCAAGGACGTCGTAAGCCATACCGTTCCAATCGTGTCTCCCTTTCTCGATCAAGAATAAACCATATAGACGCATACAATAGTAGATGGTCAATAGGAGTAGGATTCCCAAGTCGAAAGCATTCCAAAAGCTCATGATGTACAAGCTGAAACCTTGCTCGTTAAACCCTACCACCTCATCCAGCATAAACCCAAAACTCCAAAACCAGAATACAACCTCGAGGCTTGTGATCTCAGTCGAACGTTGGCTCAATACAGCAATGAAGAGGCCCAGAAGGATAGCAAGAGAGCAGGTCGAGAAGAATTGTCGGTAGCGTGGCACTCTGAGTCTGGAGAGCTTGAACAGAGACGCTTCTCGAGGATCATATAGTGTGACTGTTCTTCGAACCTGATTCGTGAATTGTGGAGGGGATTGCTTGTCAGGCGAGGAATGGCCTCGATTGGGAGTACCGTAGCCAGTATTCCGGCCTGGAACCCTCAGAAATGGTGTTCCTTCATTTGGCCTCTGATATTCCTGCATTTGTGGCTCTGGATTTCGGCGATGAAGACTGTCTGCAGCAGAATGGAAAACGATTGTACCAGCCCAGATAGCCTCGAGCTGTTGGACGACAAGAGGATGGGCTAGAAAACGCTTCGCAGAGGCCCTGATAGCCACTTCCAAAGTGGATATCCGCACAGCGATAGGCCGAGGGCGACTATTCCCATGTCCTGGCGGCGTCGGAGCAGACAGTCCCTGCAATGGATAGAAGTCATACGACAAGGCATCAATCAATTCTCTGGTATTATATTCCTTCAATAGCTTGATGGCGAGCAATTCGCAGACCAATGCTCTCGTCCGGCTGTTGCCAGCATTTCCTGGATTCGCCTGACTTTCTTTCTGAAACTGCAGGCAATTGGCCATCAAGGCGTATAATGTGGCGCGGTTGAAGTGTGAAGTTCGAATCTGCTGCTGCATAGGCTTGACGAGGAATTGGGAAACCTGTGGCGAACGAAGTTGGTCCCAGGTCAATGTGGTTTCGGTTCGTGGAAGGACGACGAGTCGTATCGCATGTGTAAGGTTATACACAGGTAGAGCATCTGTTCTGGAGTTAGCAGGACCTCATTGAATGCATTCGCGACATACCAAGATGTGCAGCAGAGAAAATAGGCAGGAGAGGAGTATCTTCTTCGCCATCTTCCTCGTCTACATCTTCTTCTCCTTCTTCCTCTTCTTCGTCTGATTCTTCGTCTTCGCCATCGTCTTCCGTGAAATCTGCAGTGGCGTGCCGTCGTTGCTCGTAAGGCGTAGAGAAAACAGAGGATTCTTCGACGTGTTGGCGATTCTTCCTGGGCCGCAGCAGCGAAGACAACATTTCGTTGTAGAATGCGAAACAGAAATTATCCCTTTCCTCCTCCAGCTCCAAATTTCCTTAGCTGACAAGAATTATCGGTTGGTGCTGTGGTAGTTCGAATTAGACATCGCGATGCGAGACAAGACGGCAACGTAAATAATAAGTACTGTAAATAAAAATTACCTCCGAATATGGCTCATCTTTCAGCGCGTCGATTAGCGTGCAATGGAGGGTCGGAATAACCTCACTATTTCCAAGTGAAGGGATAGTTTCTTATCTATATGATTGGCACATGACCATAAGGATGGTAAAAGTGGTGACGGAATCCCAGGGTTTGCGTGCAACCATCACGAGTCGAGGCGAGGTATGCGGAGTGCAGCTGAGATGGCTGCAGAAGATGCAGATCCAGGCCGACTCAGGGCCAATCACAACCGCAGGAAGTTCACACGCCTCACCCTCGAGCTCACCGCTGACACCGCCTGATAGATAAAAGAGTCATGGATGGGAAATGCATGTGATTTAAATAGAGACGCATTTAACCAGCTTGAAAGCAATTGTGGCAACTGTCGACAGGTTGTTTCGTGCTCTGATAATATCGCTATAGACTAACACCGAGCAAATAACTGTGACCGAGGCTGATATGCAAGGCTATGCTCACCGTTCGAGGTTCTGACCAGCTATTCGAAGATTCAATCGACGAACAGTTGATATAGATGGGAGCCTGTCTTTGAAGATGTGTCATGCTTACGGCAGATACTGGGAACGGAAAGTTCAATTGATATGAATTGCATCAATTGCCACAAAGACGGTATCATACCAAGTCAGCCATCCCCGATTACTGTCCAGGGTAGAATGCAAGGCTAGAATTCTGGTTTGCACCACCAACCATGCGTGCCGGTGTGAGATCGGTGTGTTACACCTGCGAAACAACCTTGGGTCTTCGTTGGAAACAGATGTTGCCGTGCGAGGGCACACACACCAAGAATGCACGGTGTGAGCGAAAACGTCGAGCTCGAGGCGGTATATATAGACCAGGATGAGATGCAAGGCTAGAACCCGTTTTTATGCAGGCTTCTTTTGCCGCGATTGCCCCTCATCACAGGAAATCATTGGGACGCTCCGTCGAACTCGCCCTGAAAGTGAATGCGCTTTAAGAACGGGTCCAATTGGATCATTCAAAGAAATATATTAAAAGATGACGATGCAAAGTCTTTAAGCCGGCAGAGAACACGAAATGCAAGACGTTCAGCCCCCTGCACCGCTGACCGCCCTTAACCCTGTCAAGTATAGCATCGGCCGGATCAACAATGGTCCGTAGCATTTTTTTGTAATATTTTCAAAATTCTGCCATGAAAATGTTCATCTTTTGTCTGCACTTTGTTGTGTATACTGAAGAGCATACCGCCTCGTTGAATTTGGACGCCTTGAGCCCGTAACAGCATCAATTCACATTGACTGTGGCTTTGGAGGCCTCGTCGTCGTTCATTCCTGCGTGGACCCTGTCCCGCGTCTGCAGTGCTCTTTTCTCACGAAATCCTCAGCCGCAGATTCTTGAGATAGAATTTTTGACTGATTATCTCGCGCTTCTACTCTTTCTTCGTGCTGCTAAATCTCAATCCACGCACGACCGCTACCTTAACAACTTCGACCCTTTACTACGACCCCGATCATGGCTGCCACTGTCTACCCTCCTGTTACCGCCCAGCAAGGAGATGGTGAAGGTCTGATTGCTCTCGAGCTTCAAGATGGTGTGGTATACCAGGGTTATAGTTTTGGAGCAGAGAAGAAGTGTATTGCAGGAGAATTGGTCTTTCAAACTGGCATGGTGGGGTATCCAGAGTCCATAACCGACCCCTCATACCGTGGACAAATCTTGGTCATTACGTTCCCTTTGGTGGGCAATTATGGTGTCCCCTCTCGAGAGACTATGGATGAGCTTCTCAAAGATCTGCCAGCCCATTTCGAAGCTTCGCAGATCCACATTGCTGGTCTGGTCACCGCCTCGTACTCAGGCGAAGACTTTTCACACTTCCTGGCAACATCTTCTCTGGGAACGTGGTTGAAGGAACAAGGCATACCTGCTATGTATGGTGTGGATACAAGAGCGTTGACCAAGAGGATTCGAGAAGAGGGAAGCATGCTTGGACGTATGCTGGTTCAAAAACAAGTGTTGACCAATGGCTTGTCAAATGGACTTACCAACGGCATATCTGCGACCAAGTCGGAGAACTGGCGATCTTCTTTCGAGACTATCGATTGGCTGAATCCTAATACACAGAACCTCGTCGCAGACGGTGAGTCCTCATGCATAGCCCAAATTTCTGGGCTAACATCTCGTAGTATCTATACGACAACCCAAATTATACTCCCCCAACCCCTCGAATGCCTTGAAACATCCTTCCGGTAGACCCGTGCGTGTACTATGCCTGGATGTTGGACTGAAATACAATCAATTGCGATGCTTGTTGAAGAGAGGCGTCGAAGTCCTCGTCTGCCCATGGGACTATAACTTCCCAGCCCTTGCTGGCAAGGACTATGATGGATTATTCATCTCCAATGGACCCGGTGATCCCGCCATGATGGCCGAAACCGTCAAGCACATTACAACTTCAATGCAAGAGAACAGAACACCAATCTTCGGTATCTGTTTGGGACACCAGCTGCTGGCTAGGGCCGCAGGTGCGAGTACACTGAAGATGAAATTCGGAAATCGTGGGCACAATATTCCTTGCACGAATATGCTGACTGGAAAGTGTCACATCACATCACAGAACCATGGTTTTGCTGTTGACGCAGCTACCTTGCCGACCGAGTGGACAGAGTTGTTCGTGAATGCCAACGATGGAAGCAACGAGGGTATTCGCCATGTGAGCAGGCCTTATTTCAGTGTTCAATTCCACCCTGAGAGCACGCCTGGCCCACGAGATACTGAATTTTTGTTTGATGTCTTTATCAATACGATCATGGATACGTTGAAGGATACGAATCTTCTTACGGCACCCGTCAAGTTCCCAGGTGGAGATGCTGCCGAGACTGAAAGACTACACCCCAAGGTCAATGTCAAGAAGGTTCTGGTTTTAGGGTCTGGTGGTCTCAGCATCGGCCAGGCTGGAGAATTCGATTACTCCGGAAGTCAAGCAATCAAGGCGTTGAAAGAGGAAGGCATTTAGTATGTTAAATCTCGTCCTGATTCTGTCCCTCCTTTAGGAGCTGAGCTCTCCGGGAGTTCACTTCGAGAGCCTTGTTCTTCGGCTCTTGGGACATTCGTGAAAGCCCATACTAATCTCTCTTTAGTACAATCCTAATTAATCCAAACATAGCTACGATCCAGACGTCGAAGGGATTAGCTGACAAGGTCTACTTTCTGCCTGTTACAGCAGAGTTTGTGAGAAAAGTTATTGTTCACGAGCGCCCAGATGCGATCTACGTGACCTTTGGTGGCCAGACAGCATTGCAGGTTGGCATTCAGCTGAAGGATGAGTTCGAAGAGCTTGGTGTGAAGGTTCTTGGTACTCCAATTGAGACTATCATCACGACCGAGGACCGAGAACTGTTCGCTCGCAGTATGGAATCGATTGGTGAGAAGTGTGCGAAATCTGCTTCTGCCAGTACTGTCGAGGAGGCTATGCGAGTGGTGAAGGACATAGGATTTCCTGTCATCGTTCGAGCTGCGTATGCTCTGGGCGGACTTGGCAGTGGTTTTGCAGACAACGATAAAGAACTGCTTGCGCTCTGCAACAAAGCCTTCGCTGCGAGCCCCCAGGTCCTAATTGAGCGCAGCATGAAAGGGTGGAAAGAGATCGAGTACGAAGTCGTCCGAGATGCACGAGACAACTGCATCACTGTCTGCAACATGGAGAATTTTGATCCTCTGGGCATTCATACGGGCGACTCGATCGTTGTCGCCCCATCCCAGACACTCTCCGATGAAGATTACAACATGCTCCGAACCACGGCGGTCAATGTCATCCGTCATCTTGGCGTTGTAGGAGAGTGCAACATTCAATACGCACTCAATCCATTCTCTCGAGAATACTGCATCATCGAGGTCAATGCTAGGTTGTCTCGATCTTCAGCATTGGCATCCAAAGCTACGGGCTATCCGCTAGCATTCATTGCCGCCAAGCTTGGTCTGGGTATCCCATTAAACAAGATTTCCAATTCTGTCACGAAGGTCACATGTGCCTGCTTCGAGCCATCACTTGATTACGTTGTGGTCAAGATGCCAAGGTGGGATTTGAAGAAGTTCACTCGTGTCTCCACACAACTTGGATCATCAATGAAGAGTGTGGGTGAAGTTATGAGTATTGGTAGGACGTTCGAGGAAGCTATCCAGAAGGCCATTCGTGCCATCGACTTTCACAATCTCGGCTTCAATGATACGAAAGCTCTAATGTCCATTGACGATGAGCTTCAGACGCCTTCCGATCAACGTCTGTTCGCAATCGCCAATGCTATGCACTCGGGATACTCCGTCAACAAGATCTGGGAGATGACCAAGATTGACAAATGGTTCCTAAGCAGGTTGAAGGGCCTGAGTGATTTTGGCAAGATGATGACGACCTACAACGCAAGCACCATTACCACAAACCTTCTCCGACAAGCCAAGCAGCTTGGTTTCTGTGATCGCCAACTGGCAAAGTTCTGGAGCTCTAACGAATTGGCTGTGCGTCGAATGAGAGTCGAGGCTGGAATTGTACCTGTCGTTAAGCAGATCGATACGGTTGCTGCTGAGTTCCCATGTTGGACTAACTATCTTTACCTGACCTACAACGGGTCTGAAAATGATATCACATTCAATGATCACGGTGTAATGGTCTTGGGATCAGGTGTCGTAAGTCCTCCAATCTCGGCATTCAATCTCCTATGTTGAGTTTCTCAAAAGCACTTTTGAGACGCTGCCATGACTCCTACATTCCACCTCTTTAGGCAATACTGATTTTGAGAAACTATAGTACCGAATCGGCAGCTCTGTAGAATTTGGTGAGTTAAATCCAGCCCTTGTTTTGCACGCATTCGGGAGTAGATTCGGCTCCTCAGCCCCTCGCCCCATGAATCATTCATAGGAACTTATACTGACTTCCCACTAGATTGGTGTTCTGTGCGTGCAATCAGGACTCTTCGTGAATCTGGATTCAAGACTGTCATGGTCAATTACAATCCTGAGACTGTCAGTACTGATTACGATGAAGCTGATCGTCTATACTTTGAGAACATCAACCTGGAAACTATCCTCGACGTCTACCAGCTCGAGAATTCAAGCGGCGTGCTCATCGCTATGGGTGGACAGACACCAAACAACATTGCGCTGCCTCTGCATCGTCTCAATGTCAAGGTTCTCGGTACATCGCCTGAAATGATCGACACTGCCGAGAACCGATACAAGTTCTCTCGTATGTTAGATAGAATTGAGGTTGATCAGCCCACATGGAAGGAATTGACTAGCTTCGAAGAAGCCAAGATTTTCTGCAAGAAAGTCTCTTACCCCGTGCTTGTTCGGCCATCATACGTACTTTCTGGCGCAGCAATGAACACAGTCTATTCTGAGGCTGATTTGGAAGCTTATCTCGCGCAAGCTGCCGAAGTCTCTCGAGAACATCCAGTCGTCATCACCAAGTATATCGAGAATGCGAAGGAAATCGAGATGGACGCCGTTGCTTGCGGCGGCAAGATGGTCGGCCATTTCATCTCAGAGCATGTGGAGAATGCCGGTGTTCATTCTGGTGACGCTACCTTGATCTTACCACCTCAAGATCTCGAACCAACGACTATCCAACGAATCGAGGAAGCTACTCGCAAGATTGGTGACGCTCTGAACGTTACAGGTCCTTTCAACATCCAGTTCATTGCCAAGGATAATGACATCAAAGTCATTGAATGCAATGTCCGCGCATCTCGTTCATTCCCATTTGTGTCTAAGGTCATGGGGGTTGATTTGATCGAGATGGCCACCAAGGCGATCATGGGGGTTCCATTTGTGGAATATCCTCCCACTCAGCTGCCACCAAACTGCGTGGGTGTAAAGGTGCCACAATTCAGTTTCTCCCGTCTGTCTGGAGCTGATCCAGTCCTTGGTGTTGAGATGGCATCAACAGGAGAAGTCGCGTGCTTCGGTATTGACAAGTATGAAGCCTACATCAAAGCCCTGATCTCGACTGGATTCAAGTTGCCGAATCGTAACGTTCTGCTCTCCATTGGATCTTACAAAGATAAGAAGGAAATGTTACCATCTGTCACCAAGCTCAACCGCATGGGATACAAGCTTTTCGCTACTGCTGGCACTGCCGATTTCTTGCAGGAACATGATGTCCCTGTTCAGTACCTCGAGATTCTTGGCAAGGATGAGGATGATCAGAAGTCGGAATATTCCTTGACTCAGCATCTCGCCAACAACATGATCGATTTATACATCAACCTGCCGTCAAGCAACCGCTACAGACGTCCCGCAAATTACATGAGCAAGGGCTACCAGACTAGAAGAATGGCCGTGGATTACCAAACTCCATTAGTCACGAACGTCAAGAATGCCAAGATCCTCATCGAGGCCATCGCGCGTCACTTCGACTTGGAAATCAGCGCGATTGATGCCCAGACCAGTCACCGAACGGTGATTCTGCCAGGTTTGATCAATGTCGCTGCATTTGTTCCTGGCATTGCAGTTCTTGGTACCCACGACTTCCAAACTGTCACTCGAGCCTCGATTGCGTCCGGCTTCAGCATGATTCGAATCATGCCTCTTGGTCTTGAGGGTTCTGTGACGGATGCTCGTGCCTTGAAGACGGCCCAGAAGAACGCCAAGCGAGCCGGATGTGATTACAACTTCTCTGTCGCCGCGACGTCTGCGAATGCTGATCAGATCAGCCAGGTGACGGGCGAAGTTGGCTCGCTCTTCATCCCATTCAATCATCTGTCGGACAACATCAGCAAAGTTGCTGCTGTGACTGCGCATTTTGAGGCGTGGCCCAGCTTCAAGCCGATTGTTACAGATGCAAAGATGACCGATCTTGCTTCGATCCTACTTCTGGCTAGTCTTCACAACAGAAAGATTCACGTCAATAGCGTCACGACCAAGGACGACATCAAGTTGATCGCACTCTCCAAGGAGAAGGGCTTGAGGGTTACCTGTGATGTCGCAGTCTATTCTCTATTCTTGTCTCAAGATGACTTCCCTGAAGCTAAGTTCCTGCCGACTGCCGAGGATCAGGCCGCACTCTGGGAGCACATGAACATCATCGATGTTTTCTCGATTGGAAGCTTGCCATACCAGCTTGCTCATGCAGTCAAGCAACCATCGAATGCTGCGGTTGGCATTGCTGATACTCTACCGCTGCTCTTCACCGCAGTTGCCCAAGGACGACTTACTGTAGATGACATCAAAGCTCGCCTTCACGACAACCCCAAGGAAATCTTTGAACTCCACGATCAAGTCGGCGCCTCTGTAGAGATCGAGATTGACCGACCATATACATTTGCTCCAGGAAGTGTGTGGTCACCTTTCATTGGAAAGAAGATGCATGGATCTGTGCAACGAGTGATGTTCCAAGACAAGACGGCATGCTTAGATGGAGAGCCTACGACCGATCTGGCTGAAGGCAAGGATATGTCATCCCATCTCATTGATGCCCACATGGCGACACCACTGTCCCCCACGGTGAAGCCGTTGCTCGGATCTCCTACATTAGGTCCAAGACCAGACAGCTCTTCTGGTTTTCATGGTCGTCGACAATCTATGCTTGGAGCTCCAGCAATGCGAGCTGCCAATCGATCAAGATTCTTGGATGGAGCTGCTCAATCTCCTCAGCGTTCTACTACCGAGGAGTTTGGACATCCACTGTACCATCAGCCAACTATTTCTCCATCCTTGGCTTCACTTCTCGCCCAGTCCCCATTCAAGAATCAACACGTCCTCTCTGTGAACCAGTTCAATCGACATGATCTTCACATTCTGTTCACTGTCGCCCAGGAGATGCGATTGGGTGTGCAGCGAGAAGGTGTTCTCTCGATCTTGAAGGGGAGAGTTCTCTGCACCATGTTCTACGAACCATCGACTAGAACATCTGCTTCGTTTGATGCAGCAATGCAACGACTTGGTGGTCGCACTGTCGCGATTGCAACAACTCATTCCAGCACGCAGAAAGGCGAATCTTTGGCGGACTCAGTCCGAACTCTGGGGTGTTATGGTGATGCGATTGTCCTCCGTCATCCTGGCGAGAGCAGTGCAGCAACAGCAGCGAACTTCTCGCCTGTCCCGATCATCAACGGAGGCAATGGCAGCAAGGAGCATCCCACACAGGCATTCCTCGATCTGTTCACCATCCGAGAAGAGCTTGGTACCGTTACTGGCCTGACAATCACCTTCACTGGTGATCTCAGATATGGGCGAACTGTACATTCCCTCGTCAAACTGCTCCAGCATTATGACGTATCCATCCAGCTCGTGTCTCCCAAAGCCCTATCCATTCCGGCCGAGATCAGAGACCTGATCAAATCCAAGCCTGGTCAACTTTTGATCGAGACTACGGAATTGACTCCGGAGATCGTCGCTCGCAGTGATGTCCTATACTGCACTCGGGTCCAGAAGGAGCGATTTGAGGATCTGAACGAATACGAGAGGCTAAAGGACACTTTCATCGTTGATAACAAGACGTTGAGGAATGCGAAGAGCACGATGGTTGTGATGCATCCGTTGCCGAGGAATAGGGAGATTGGTGAGGAGGTGGACTTTGATCAGAGGGCGGCGTATTTCAGACAGGTAAGCTCCCCCGACGACTCTGCAGATGCATTACTGACGAGAAGATAGATGAGATATGGATTGTACACTCGCATGGCTTTGTTGGCTTTGATTTTGGCGCCGTGAGGATGAATCTGATGGTCTTTAAAGGCTTGGAAAAGTTTGTGGTTATGTTAAGAATAAAAATGATAGAACGTATAGCCTCTGGGCCGTAGATGAGAAATGACTGTAGAACGAATAATCTTTGGCGTATGGTGTGTGGTGTGTGGTGTGTGGTGTGTGGTTTGTGGTTTGTGTGTACAGTACGTTTAGATGTAGTCTATGTTTTTGTGTATATAGTTTGTAGTTGCGTGTAGTTGTGTGTTATGTATATATTGTACAGATCTGTATATAGCGTGTAGTTTAATACGATTCGTCGTGGTGAGTGGTGAATGATAGTGATGTAGAGGGTGTTTGAGTATTTCGTGCACTGCTTCGTTTACAAAGTCTGGGCCTCTGGAAGCAGATCCTTGAAATTTGATGGATGCAGCTCATGTCGGGGCGAGATATCAATTACCCCACCATCGAGGCATTGCTGCTCACGAGGAACAGGCAGCAGCTTTCAGAAACGCTCCCTGCCTGACGATACGCCATCATTCGAGCAGAGCCTCCACCCTCCCTCCAGCTCGTAAGGACAGGAAGTCAGTCGGCATCACTAGTGGCATCGGACACTCAACCTGGAAATCAAGCAATGCCTAGCAGGGGTCAAAGCGGGCTCCCACACGGCGCAGTGCCGCACAAGGTTTTGTCCCACTGTCCGTACGAAGCAGCCAATTAATGACCCAGTTTCCGCTGCGAGCCACTGCAAGGTGCGACCACCTTGCTGGGCCGCCGTCGTGGAGCCGAGTTCAGGGGCTGCTTACGTTGCCGGAGCGAACCGACCAATCGTCATGGAACGAACTAACCAATCCTGATCGACCTTGCCAGAGATACGGAGATCGCACGTTCATTTTATATTTCCTGGTAGTGAGGCTACGCCGGTCAGAGAGCAGGGCTGAGCATAGGAACCTGGGCAAGGTGCGACGAGGATGTGTTGGCGTCGATGTACCTACGATAAGGCTCGTATGGACATCAATCCGGAGGATATAAGAAATGGATGACCTTCCTACCTGCTCCATCAAATCCATTTTCAACAACTTCTCAGACTCTCGCCAGCTTTCGAAACTACACTCTTCATCTTCTCATCCAGAGCGAAACTTTCCCTTGGAATCCGACCACAATGGCTCAATCATGTGATGGTAATGCCCAGTCATCCCAAATAACTGAAGCGTTTCTGACTTCCCAGCTCTCACGGCACCGAACACTCAGTGGAATTTCTGCCCGAACATCGCCGCTGCCTACTTATTCTTGGTTCTTTTCGCCATAACGACCATCACGCATGTCTTCCAAGCAATCTTCTACAAGAAAGCATATTGCTGGGTCATCATCATATCTGGCCTGGCTCAAACAATCTGCTATATCTTCCGAGTCCTCAGTATCAAAAATCCAGCCGTCTTTGGCGATTATGCTGCTTGGTTTATCTTGATTCTGGTAAGCCGCTATCGCTGAAGCTTTCGTCCATGATGCTGACCTGCAGATCGCACCGCTCTTTACCAACGCATTTGTTTATATGGTCATGGGTAGGATGGTATGGAATTACATCTCCGCTGCCAAGATCTTCCGCATCACAGCATGGAGGCTTGGGACTTTGTTCGTTGTACTTGATGTCTTGTGAGTATGGCGTTTATGGCTGGAAGCTCTAGCTAATATGGATAGTGCTTTTATTATCCAAGTCTATGGAGCTGCATCTGCATCGGGAAATAACCAGACCACCGCTCAAGTGCTGAAAGGACTTCATATCTACATGGGTGGAGTTGGGATTCAGCAGGCATTTATTCTGCTGTTTTTCGTCTTCGCCTTCAAGTTTCATCGAACGTACCTCGCGGAGTCCCGTCACACGACGACAGCAAATTCACCTCTTCCTTTGCTATACACGCTGTACACTGTTCTGATTCTGATCACTGTGAGTATCCAGCATCCATTGCATGTCATCTGCTAACAATTTCCAGATCAGAATTATCTTCCGTCTCTGCGAATATTCTCAAGGGCTGAACAGCAAGATTCCAAATCACGAAGCATTTCAATACTGTCTCGATTCATTACCGATGTTTCTTGCGCTAGTGCTTCTGAATATCATCCATCCAGGACGTGTGATGGCAGGGAAGGAGAGCAACATTCCAGGGAGGAAAGAGAGGAAATCGAAACAGCTGTACACGAAAACCGATAGAGAAAGCCTTGGAGAGAATCTTCAAGTCTTGTCAGCATGAACGAACGCGAGCAGGAGATTGGGGCGTCAATAGAAGGGAATCAAGCATTGCGGGGCGTCAGACGGGGGATTATTAGGCCCACTGTAATTTCAGCGATAGACATGGTCATAGTGCATTCGACCCCTGAACTTTTAGCGATTGTGGCTGCTGAAGATCCCTGCAGTGCTACTGAGTGCCCAGGGCTTTTGCAGCACAGCCCGGTGATTTCGTCAACCCCACCACTTCCAAAATTGGATGGCCGTTCTTCAACGTCGTCTGTTGCTCAACTTTCGCGATCCATCTTTGATAACATCTCATTCCATAGTGTCGAAGATCAACTTAAATTTCCATCAGAAATCCCTTCGAATTGGTAGCTGGTGGCCTGTCGAGGATGCCGAGAGTCGCGAGCGGACAGAGGAAACGAGCATACAAGCCAAAGACAAGGTCAGGTTGTAAAACATGCAAGTAAGCGCCTGTCGCCAAAGAATTTGCTGAAGCTGACCCCTTCCCAGAAGTAAGATCTCCGTCTCGGCCCTGGACAATACTCACAGCCACAGTACGGCACGTCAAGTGCGACGAAGAGCGCCCTTCGTGTCGGAAATGTACATCCACGGGCCGAACATGTGACGGCTACGACCTCGACACTTCCAATCCGATCTCCCCTACCACTATTTCTATGCTAAGCAGGTTCCCATCCGTCGAAATCGTTGGGAGCGACCGCGAAAGACACTCCTTCCATTTCTTCCGCCACACAACCGCTGCCCAGCTCACGGGTTTTTATGGAGAAGGTATCTGGGGTAGACTCGTTCTTCAGGCCTCACATTTTGAGCCCGCCATTCGGCATGCAGTCATTGCCTTGGGCTCTCTTCACGAGCTCTTCGTTACTCATAATGGATTGATCAACAAGCGGGATTGTCTTGATAATTTTGCGCTGCAACAGTACAACCTTGCCATCAGATCTTTGATGGAGCCCGTATCTCGAAAGACACGACCAAGCACAGATGTTTGTCTCGCGGCGTGTAGTCTATTCGCATGCTTCGAGGTAAGTTTCTCGTCCAATGGTCAAACCTAACCTGACATTGGCAGAGCATGCAAGGAAGTTATGGGCCCGCTATCGCACATATCAGAAGCGGCAGCAAGATCCTCTCCGAGATGCAATACGATGATATGAACGGAAAATATTCACACAAAGATCTCGAGGTATCGAACAATCCATACGTTCCAAGAGCTGTTCTGGAAGACCTCTTCATCCGTCTCGAGTTTCAAGTATTCCAGGTACAACTATCCTTCTCCTTCCAAGGCCCCACTGACGAGAGAATTCAAGATGATAGGCGGGCACCAATGGGGACTCTACTACAAAACAGCTAAAGCTCGCCATGGTTTCGAAATGCCCACCACCTTCTCCAGCCTAGCTATGGCACGGGAGTATTTAATCTTTCACTGGCTCTGCTGCTCTCGCTTTGTCGCAGAGCTCGGAAACATGCAGTCGACTCCAAACTTCAGCGAGCGCTTCCTCGCATGGCAAGAAACAGCAATTAAAGTGATTGAATCTTGGACCTTAGCATTCGAGAATTTCCTTTCCGCAAACACCGAAAGATTGTCAGACAATGAGAAGAAAGGAGCAGGAATCTTGACTATATTGAAAGACATCGGTTTCATGTCTCTACGTATCCATCGCACGAGATTCGACGATCAAACAGTCTGGGATGAATTTGTTGATATGTATCGGAAGATCGTTGCGTTGGCTGCAGAGATTATCGAGTCGAGTAAAGGCATACCGCACTTCTCCCTTGATATGGGCCTGATTGGACCTCTCTATGAAGTCGTGGCGAGATGTCGTGATCCGGTGATTAGGAGGAAGGCAATCTCGTTGTTGAAGTCTGCGCAGATGCAAGAAGGGATGTGGAATTCGTTCCTTATTGGTACAGTTGCAGAGAAGGTTGTGCAGATTGAGGAATCGGGACTTGGGGAAGTAAAACGCTGTGAGGATGTTCCAGATTGGGCGAGGATTTCAAGTGTGTCGCCGATTTTTGACTCGGTGGAAAGGAAAGCGACTGTGAGGTATACAAGGGTAGGTAGTAGCCATGATTTGGTGAGGCAAGCTGTGGAGGAGGTAATTGAGTGGTAGGGATTAATTTAATGGATGGTTCAATCCACCAAACTCGGAGCCAATCTATGACACTCCACGTTATTATTGTAAAAGTTTTTCTCTTTTTACTACCGGATTGTCTTGTCGCAATTATATTGAACTATCTTGAAAGTCCGACAATCTGATAGAATTTTGAAAATCTTGTTTGTCAGCCAGCCGTGGCGCAGCAAGACGGACATCCAAGCTTACTTTCTTGGTCCGAGATGCTTTTGCCAGCATGCACATTCCTCTTGAGTCTCACCCATACGCAACAATTTATCATTCTTTGAGTAGTTATCGCAAGATCAATGGATCAATCGGGTCAGAAGCCGGATGACCCGGCTCCTCAAGCAATCCACCACGAATGGCGGACCGCCGAGAATAGCGCAGCCTACCTCTTGCCCAAGCTTCAGTCTCTAAAAGATAGCAACCCTCATTTGACCCTATTAGATGTCGGTGCTGGCTCCGGTACGATCTCAATTACCCTCGCAAAAGCCATCCCAGAAGGCCAAGTCACCGCTACTGATCTAAACAAGGATATCTTGCCATTGCCAGGACAGCTGGCGTCAAGAACATCGAGTTTCAGCAAGCAGATGCATACAAGCTGCCCTTTGCCGACGGGACTTTCGACGTCACGCACTGCCATCAGGTGCTCTGCCATCTGAGAGCGCCATGGGATGTGTTGCGCGAGATGCTACGAGTAACAAAACCGGGAGGCATCGTCGCTGCTCGAGAAGGCGACCTCGAGACTGAGTGTGTCTGGCCTGAATTACCTGGACTTCTCAGGTTCCATAAGCTCGTTGTGCAAATCATGAAGGCTCCTGGTGGAAGCTCGAACGGGGGCAGGCAGTTACTGTCTTGGGCTCTAAAGGCGGGAGCGAGGAGGGATCAGATCACGGCGACCTACGGTAATTGGTGTTATAGTGCACCTGCTGATAAACAGGTCTGGGGTAGGTCTGGATGTTTTCTGGCAGGGAACAATCATTCTAACATTCGCCATTTTAGCCCAAGCGATGGTGGAACGAGTTCGAGGTGGTAAGATACGCAATGCAGCGCTCGCAGCTGGGTGGGTTACGGAAGAGGACCTAGAAGAGATGGCGAAGGCTTGGGAGGAGTGGGAGGAGACGGACGAAGCGAGTTTGGGGATGATGCATGGAGAGATCTTGATTCAGAAATAGCTTGTCGCTGCTTAGCTCGGGTTCAAGCAAGTGCTACTCGACCCAAGGCGGAAATAGATTTTAGTACGAGCATTGCCGTGAAATCTTAACGTTGAATGCAGGTGACACGTTCGCGATCCTCGAAACTTTTAGTTCCATTGCAAGAACTTCGACAACTTTCTTCCACACCTGACTTGGATCCTCTTGCCTTCCTCCTTGAAGAACTTCGCAGAGAACCCAACCAATTATCTATGAACAACCGAGTAACGAACTGACTTACTCACCTGTGTCCGTCAGAGACGGTCATCTGAATGGGTGAATGCGATCTTTGATCGTCCCAACCATTGGACAAGGTGTGCAATAATGCAAAGTAAATCACGAAAAGAAATAGAGACCTTTGAGCTCAGTGAACCGGAAGGAACGACGCAGGAAAGATCAGATGAAAACAAAACTCCACAGCATTCATTCAACATGGGATTCTACTCCCAAGGTCGCATCAAATGTATAGTAGACGTATCAGCTCAAAATTTCTAGCCGTGAAATAATGCAAGGTACCTGGTGGCATCTGCCAGGATTGACGTCCTCTAATGAGCAGCAGCTGAGTATCAGTTTTCCTATACCCATGAATGTTTGTTCCAAGCTCATCAAGTATTGCAATGCAGCCAAATCTCCTCCTATATATGTGATTCATGACGTCACGATGCTCAACATTTCCTCCTTTGCATCTGATGTTTGTGCCAATCTGCCAATGTACGATAATGAGAGATTGGGTTGAGGAGGCTACAGTAGCTAACTGCTGTACGGACTTTATTTCGAGGATATGCTAGTATCTGCTCTGCGCGCCTTGTTAATATTGGAATAGTGTTCAAAGCTGAAGGACTCACTGTGAAGATGTTGGCATGGAACACATATGGATTGTCTCGAGAATATTCCTGCATGAATCTGAATCTTTAGAACTAGCTTTATCAATCACCTTCGGCATATGTCGACTTTCTATGAACTCCCTTTGTATTCAGTGATCGCTTGTCTTGAGGAGAATGGCTGCTTCAACTCATCCTGAGAGTTGTCCCGTCGATACTCCCTCGCGAACGCCTCGAAGACTCTTTGAATTTATCCTGTACTCGGTGCTCGCTACGATCAAATGCAATTGTATTCGGTGGTGTGCGTAAAGATCGAATTTGGATTTATTTGGAGGAAGTTTGGATTGTTCAAGCGGGATTTCGCCGAGGCGCTAGCCTAGCCGTCCTGCAAAGGACTCAATTTTGGCGGAGCTTTTCTAAACTTAACAAACACACTTACAACATCATTGCAAGTACGCAAAATGCCAAAAAGGAAGACAACATCCGGTCGCAGACCAGGACGACCTCTCAAGAAGAGTAAAGGTAATGGCAATGCCCATTCAGCCAATGCTGATGAGATGCGGGACAGGCAAACCGCCAAGCTCAGGACTCGAATCGAGAACTAGCTTCGCAAGAGCATATGGTAGAAGACGACGCGCAGAGATCCGATGATTTCAGTGACGTGTTTACCGATGAGAGCCAGAACGATGCATCTTCGGACGCTTCTGTAGCAGAAGATGAGGAGATGTCGCTGGACAATCGGCCAGAAACCTCAAGCGTTGACGCGCAGCGAGCTGCTTCGAAGAAGCCAGCTGCGTCGAGGCGGAAGAGAAAGATAGTTTTGCTGCCTGCTGAGCTTGATTCTACAATCAGCAGCACAAACAGTCAATGGCCTGGTGTTCGATTAAATCGAACATGGACTACGGATGATGAGGAGGCACTCCGAGCATCCTGGACCCCACAATGTCAGCACACGTTGGAAACAACCACCACCACCTCTGAAGCCGCCTTATGGGGACGTGCTAAGCGGATGTTCGAATGCACACCGCTGGATCTCTTCCCAGACGGCGAGCAGATTGCTGCGACTGAGACCACGATCGGAAGCTTTCGCTTTCCTGCCTGGAGCAAGAATGTTTGCCAAGCAATCTCCAACCTCCTGTGCTGTCCAGCATTCGAGGCCAGGCGTGAATTAGTTCAACATGCTCTACGCCTCGCTATGTGGTATCGGAAACAGTCCGACGCTGACATACACGTGGATGCTCCGATCGATGATCGGAACAAACGTGTTTGGGATCTCCTCTCTCAGAATCTAGGCCCTGATTCGAAATCTCTGACCCCAGAGCTCGAAGCAGTCCTGCGAGAGTCACTCAACCAAGCCTTGGGAATGACTCTGCCTTTTCGAATGGGCTTTCTAGATTGTCTACACCGCCACACGCGAATTGACAGAGCCGAGAAGGGGAAGGGGCCAGAAACCAGAGAGGATGGCATTGTAGGGCGAGATGTCAGTGCGCTTATGCAAGCGTGGAATACCTTCGCTGAAGGTAGACCAAGCCTGTGTCCTATGGGGGAATACCAGGAGCTGGTGAGGAGTGAAACTGGCCAAACAAAGCAAGCTGAGAGCTTTGCATTGAAGAAGGAATGGATTATCTCCATCCGTCGTGAGGAACTGCGACTTCAGAAGTTGGCAGAAGACTCACGGTTTCCAGATCTGCCCGATCTGTTAGATGAGGCCGAGAACCTAAGCTCCAATCCAGAGGAACCTGTAGCGCCGCAAATACAGGAGTCACAATCTGTGATTGTCGTTCCTGCTATGCAGAGAATCTGGAGAGGGCTCGGTGAAAGACTGGGGTGGAGATAAAGTGCTGCAGTCGAAGACTGACCGCCAAATCCTACCATATCCAGCTCCTGTGATGATCCCTGAGAGGGCTTGCAGAACAGATGGAGTTGGTAACAGAGCTAAGCTACCTGACCCACACCCTTGCACTTGGAGAGGTGCTGAATTATGTTGACATTTTACAGCTTTGATTTAAGTTTCGGAGTACCTTCGTTAAATGGAAGCAGAAATTGAGGTGGGATGGTTGTTGGCGACATCGAGGGTCAAGCCGGCAGACTGCCACCGTGCGCGATGCTATGTATTGACAAGGAGCTACCAAACGTCCTGAAATTATACCATCTAATGATGATTTTAGTTGAAAGGAGTTTCGGGGAAGTGATGCATGGTTTGGGGGCATGCATGGATCGGAATATATGGGCGCCATGAATCTGGGATCTGTAGTTTGGGCTGCCGAAGACGGTGATGCAATCAAAGTCTCCGTCTAGCAAGGACTTCGCTGGTATGGTTGGGAGGGGGCGGGCATGAGTTGATGGAGAAGGTGGAGGTAGTGCTGTTAGACTATCCATTCAATGGAATTCTTGAGCACCTCAATCTTTGGTATCGTGATACTTAGCTGTATTTGTGAATGCTCTAGACATGACAAAGACTTCGGAACGTGAACGAGCTACTAAGGATTCCGGTGCATTGTAGGTGTAGGAGAAATGAAGCATAGAGTGGCTTGATCTCCAGACTAATTTGACAGTTGTACGTAAGCGCCAAACCAACTTCATCATTGTCGCAAGGCTGTGAATCAATCCAGATCAGCCTTTTCTGGACCCCACATCCTATTCTGGGCATTCATGGACCAACGAAAACATCTCTTTCCCCACAGAAAATTCAGAGAAACCACTGACAAGGCCACTTCTCGAGCCATGGGTGACCAGGCACATGCGGTGGAGGAAGCCCTGCTCTCAACCTCGAAGCATCAATTCGCGGAGTCAGAATATCATATCGAGCTCTGGCAGTCACGGTGTTATATTGTAGAAGGCTGGTGTAATTTACGAGGGAAATAGGATCTGCACATTCGTGGTCTGCGAGTTGTTGCTTGCATTTGAGGTCGCAGAACTGACTGTTTCTAGACTTTCTCCCCACTCGCGAAATATATCGTATCTGCGAATACTGGACGACAGACAATCAAGGGGGTAATGTCAAGGAAGCATCAATTAGAAGGAAGCATGGTATATCTGCGACATCATCGACTTATTCCAACCTCCATCTCCCTCCTGACCACCACTCCTCATTCTATACATTCCCTTGCCAGAGCACAGATTGGAGGCAGATTGGAGGAGTACAAGCTCGCACAATTGCTTCGGAGGAATTCCGCCTCCGTGCGCCGCATAGTTGATTGCAATGATTCACAGAGTCTCTGCAGAGTCACAGGTTCTATCTTTCGCAAAAACTCTCGATCGGAAGCCTGGGTTGTGGAGGAATCCAGTTTCATCCACTGATCTCTTGTTTCTTGACTGCTTTTACTGTCACGTCCCGACGAAGCTCCGAATGATTCGTACTCTTTCTTGGGAGTAATAAGCCAGTTTGGAAACAAGTAAACCAGTTGGGAGGCACGATTGTGGAATATTTGGACGGATGATTGTGGGGGATGCGACGGAACGGGGTCCCCACCATCATACGATCAGTCACATCGTTCCAGAGTGATTCAAGCGCCTTGTTTGCGCACAGAGATGGAATCATAAAACACGGTCATATGCCTTGATTCTCGGGGGCCAGCTGGGTTCCGAGTGAAAGTAGTGCGGATTCTTTTGATGGACATTACGACACCCGAAATTTCTCTCGCCGGCTCTGACCACCAGATAAATGGTAACAATCTCCAGCTCGCTCGCTGTATTTCTTACCTCTAACCCCATGAAGCAGGCTCCATCCTCCGCCACCCTATACTCCTCTCCTCCCGAGCTATCTTCAAGAGCCACATAGACAATCGAAGCCGCCGACACTCTGACTCGCTCTACAAAGGAGCCAAGCGAAGAGTTGTTGGAACATCGCAGCGACCTTGGGACACACGTTCAGGATTGGTTGTCTATACAAGGATTCTTGCATACATATTTGTGGCGACGTCTTCTCTGCAACGAGAGGCTTTCCAGACAGAAGAATGGCGGAAGCACAACCCATAATGCACTGCCCAGCTGTGGTCCAGAAGATTTAGTATTGAAAGGGGTGGAAATGCACATCTCGTTTGAGCCGGAGCGGAAGGAAATGTACAAGAACAAATAGGGTATTCGAGCTGAGTGCCTCTTGAGCAGTGCTCAACAGTATACAAGGCTGGTGGGGTGAGGTAGTGGACTTCACAGATGCGGTGACAATACAAAGCAGTTGGAGATAATTCATATCGTTGCATTGTAAGTGCGCGCTCAGCTTTCCAACTGCTATATAATTCTTCGTGTTCTCATTGTCCTGTCTTTTCAGGTACGCACAGCTTCAGTACATTGCAAACCATATCAAGGCCGTTCGAGTTCTATGCCTTAGTCGGTGCCTCCTTCTTAACATATGGGGTCTCGACTGGGATTTCAGCCTGAGGTGTGATTCGTGCCAAGTGACGACGTTCACCTGTTGTCCAATCTGCCGTCGCCGAGTGAACGGTGACACGGTTCTAGCAGAGGTCAGCAAGAATAATTCTGAGGACGATGGAGATACTCACATCCCAGACCACAACGGTCTTCGGTGCCCATCTAACTCGAGCTTGATAGTCCACTCCTCGGCCGATGTGGTTAAACAAGAAGGCCAAGAGAGCTTCAGATTCCTCCTTCTTTAGGCCCACAATGCTGCGAGTGACTTTCATCATTAGTTATGTTTATGGAGCGTGGTTCAGTCACTTACAGCCTGTATTGACAAATAATGCCTTCTCTCCAGTAGCAGGGTGGGTTCTCACGATTGGGTGCTCATGTTTGACGGGCTCTCTTCTGACGACACCATCCCGATCACGACTGAATTGAGCCTGCTCAAATCCAGAGTGCACCGCTTTCAGGCCATGGAGTCTCTCCTTTAGGGGTTCTGACAAGCGATTATACGCCTCGACTTGGCTGGCGAATAGGGTATCTCCACCAACCTCTGGGCTGTCGAAGATATACAAGAACGTGGTTCCAGGGGTCTGCGCTTCGTAGGAGACATCAGAGTGCCAGCTGACGCTACTGTTGCGGTTGGCCAGGAATGAATCGAATTCGCTGCCGGTAGCACCGTATCGGTGAACAATGTGGAGCTCAGGGAAGCCTTCTGGACTGCCGCTGGTGGGATGGATGTGGTGTCGCCCAAAATATCCGCCAAAGTCGAGAGCTTCCTGGAGTGGAAGATCTGCGAAATCCTGGTCACGGAAAGCTACGACCTTGCGCTGGGCAACGAGAAGAGCCAATTGATCTTTTCCAGCAGCAGTCAGCTTGCTCAATTGAACGCCAGTCACTTCGGAGCCGATGCTTGGAGTAAGTTTCTGGATCTTGCTGCCTTCTGGCAGGAGATCCTTGAAAGTGGGGTCGGCATCTTTTCCGTGCTCAACGTGGGTGAAAGGTTGCAAAGGAGGGTATTTCTGGCCATGGTTCCAGGTTGGGAGGTATTGCGGATACTACAACGGTCAGAGCATTCAACGAAGTTTCGCTGCGGTAGTACCTTTGCATCCGTCTTGCCACCTTCAATCTCGATCTGTCTCTTCACCTTAGGAGCATCCTTGGGAGCCTCTTTGGTGATGGCTAGCTTCTCAATGCTTGGAACTGGAATATCCTCTGGGAGTTGCTGGACTGAAGGTGCCATTTTGGTATTCTTTGCTTGGATTGTTTTAATATGCTGTAGAGTTTTGTTGGCAGATGAAGGGGGAATCATCAACGTATTTATCCCACCCTTCGTAGGGAGCCAATCGCGTCAGCATGGAAGTTCAGATCCGTGTTCCTGAATCGATGTAGTCTGGACAAGCTTAGCTGCTGCCAACATGTATCCACACGATAACGACATCGAAGACGCGACCTGTCAACGAATACATGAGTGTGGGGATAGGTGACCTTGCCGATCTCCGGCAGACTGTTGTTCAATCCTCAGACCATTTTCAACTTTATCCTGGCATGAGTATTCATTTGAAGTCTGAAGCCACACGGCTATCGGCACAGAGAGATCATTCGTACTTTGGATTGAGTCTGCACTGGTTGATGATTGGGACCTGGAAAGCCTCAGGATGGAGAAGTGCAATACTAATGCGATGGGGGATAGCGCGCTTCGTTATTGATGCATCAACTGCTATCTTGGAAGGGTATTGGTGAGACAATTGCTTGGGGTTGTGTATATCGGCGATGATGTGATAGTGACAGGAAATTGCACAAGGGATTTGGATGCCGTAAGCGAGAGATACGGGGGAGCCAAGTCGGGGGAGAAAAAAGGAATCATGTTTGTCATGTTTGTTAGCAAAAGGCCCAATGAAGATATCTTCAGCTCTCTGTGACACGGCGGGGTAAAAGCATTCGCTACCCCTTTTCGTTCTCCTTGTGCTCCTGTCGGGTAATCAATCGCTACCCCCTTTCCTGTACCTTGTCTTCCCAATATCCGTCTCCTTCTGTAGGTCAGTATGAAGCTTCGTCTTTCATAGCCAAAAACGTTGGGAGAGAGCTTGCTTTCTCCCGGCCCATCTACTATCAGAGTTGTACGAGTGTGGCCTTCAGGTGTTGTCCAAAATCTTTGTGAACAACCTAAATTCGACGTTGTGTTAGTAAGCAGTAACCACGAGCACACCAGGGGTTGCAAGAATTCTGTGCGCACGGGCCAAAAACACTAATATCGTAATCGTGAAATCAATAAAAATATAAACAAACATCTTACATCATAACTATGGCTCCACCAACGCGATCAAATCCAT